>PVJD01003162.1:0-172348 GCA_004026545.1 Mormoops blainvillei
CTGACCTAAGGCTCTGCCCCATTCAACTTACAGGTGCTTTTCTAAGACAGGGAGTCAAAGCAGCTCTGCCTAATACACAGAAACAAACACAGGGAGGCTGCAAATTGAGGAGGTAGATATACGGCCCAAATGAGAGAACAGGACAAAACTCCGGAAAAATAACTAAGTGATATGGAGATAAGCAACCAATCAGATGCAGAGTCCCAAACACTGGTAATCAGACCCAGGCAGAAATAAAGGTTACATTAAGTGAAATAAAGAAAAATCTACAGGGAACCAACAGTGGAGGGAATGAAGCCAAGAATGAAACCAACAATTTGGAATGCACGGAAGAAAAAAGCATTCAATCAGAATAGCAAGAAGAAAAAAGAATTCAAAAAAACAAGGATAGGCTAAGGAATCCCTGGGATATTTCCAAAAGTACCAACATCTGAACAGGGGTGCCCGAACGAGAAGAAGTGCAAGAAACTGAAAACTTATTTGAAAATGTAATGAAAGAAAATTTCCCTAATTTGGTGAAAGACACAGATATATGAGTTCATGAAGCACAGAGAGGCCCAAACAAGTCGCACCCAAAGAGGACCACACCAAGACATCATAATCAAAATGCCAAAGGTTAAAGATAAAGAGAGAATCTTAAAAGCAGCAAGAGAAAAGCTGAGAGTTACCTATAAAGAAATTCTCATAAGACTGTCAGCTGATTTCTCAAAAGATACTTTGAAGGCTGGAAGGAACTGGCAAGAAGTATTCAAAGTGATGAAAAGCAAGGACTTACAACCTAAAATGCTCTAGCCAGCAAAGCTATCTTTTAGAATGGAAGGACTGATAAAGTGCTTCCCAGACAAGGTAAAGCTAAAGGAGTTCATCATCACCAAGCCCTTATTACATGAAAAGCTAAAGGTACTTATTTAAGAAAAAGAAGATCAAAACTACGAACAGCAAAATGACAACAAACTCACAACCATCAACAACTAAATCTAAAAAACAAAACAAAAACAAACTAAGCAAACAAGCAGAACAGGAACAGAATCATAGACATGGAGATCGTTTGGAGGGTTTCCGCTGGGAGAGGGAAGGAGAAGAATGGGGAAGAAGGTGCAGGGATTAAGAAGTACAAATTGGTAGGTACAGAATAGACAGGGGGATGTTAAGAACAGCATAGGAAATGGCCATGAACTGAGGAGGGGACTGCTGGAGGGAAAGGGTATACCTGACATGGGGGCAAAGGGGGAAAAATTAGGACAGCTGTAATAGCACAATCAATAAAATGTATTTTAAAAAGAGAAGATAATCAAAGCTTTGTACAGTTGCTTACAGAGGGCCTGCTTTGTGCCAGGCACTGGAAATTTTGCAGCGAACCTAAACACAAAGTCTCTGCCCTCTTGGAACTGAAATTCTTGTGGGAGAAATGGATAATAAGTGAGAAAAACACCAAAAAAAAAAAATCTGGAATTTTCATCTTGGGTTTTGTTTCCCCATGAGAACAAGGCTAGTTATGTTATTATTAAAAACTATTACTATTATTACATAAACAATACTAAAACATTAGAGAAAGATGGGGGAAAAACAAAAAACACTAAATTCCCACCATCAGAAGACTCATTTATATGAATTATCTTCCAATATTTTTGTAACATTATTAACAACTGTTACACAGACACAATTTAAACATGGAATTCCTTAAGGCACACCTAAACTTCCATTCATTTTAGGACTTCAGCAAAATAATTTATTTTTGCAGATTATGTAGTTTCCACGCACTCAGTAAGGAGCTGGTGAACCGAATTAAGAGGTGATCTGTTTGGATTTCCCAGGATCACATACACCAGGTCATTTTACTACATGGACAGCAGCCATGATGTAACCTCTCAGCTAGGTTCCCAGCACCACCAGAGTCCCAATTTAGGAAAACCATGCTGTGGAGCCCATGGCAACCACAGCGCAAAGGCCACTTGCCCCGAGTAAGACAGATGAGGAGCAATAAATAATCTTGCTCCAAAAGAACAATGGTTCCAAGGCTATAGATGTTGACTACAGCTCCAGGCCAACTGGGGCATGATGACTCAGCCTAGAGCAGGAAATGCACCAGCCAAATTCATTGTAAGAGGCAAGGCTGTTGGTGAAACTAGAGCCAGAAATAGTGCCTGGGATGCTGAAGTAATTAATAGCTTTGCTGATACGCTTTCCCTGCTTCTCTCTCTCTTTTCAAACACCTGTCTCTGTGAACTGGAGAAATGGCTTCATTTTCCTTCTTTGTGAAAAGACTTAGAATGTGCAATATCTGAATGACAGGCAGAAACGGTAAGGCCAAGAGGATCCCTTTGCTGCCAGTTTCGCCACCTGTTATTCTGACACATACATGCACTCAGAATAAAAGAGGAGAAAGGAGGGGAAGAGAGACAGAAGCAGAGATATGGGTGAGCCTCCCTCTGATTTTTATACCAGAACCTGGAGGCAATGGCTTTGTTTGCAGCACAGGTCTGACCTCCAGCTGGCGGCACAGTGCAGGCAGACACATGGGCTAGTGCTCTCACGCCTCCCAGAGAAGGCCAGCTGCTCACTTCTACGGCTTGATGATCACTTACGTTCTTCTGAGTCCATCTGTTTGTTTGCTTAGACTTTTTCAACTTGTTGCCAAGGAGACTGATGTTAAATTATTATCATGGCCATAAGTTCCAACTGAGCTCAAAGTGGATACATTCTGCAGTCATAGACTTAGTCTGCAATAAAATCCATACCTGACTAACTTGAAACTAATATTGAATATTGAATTGTTTTCTGGTAGTAATCAATATAGCCAGTGTTTCAGCAAAAAGAAAAATGACAATATTGAGTGGGAGAGAGAGAACTAGTATGGGAAGCAAGAAATCTGAATTCATTTAGCTGTGCTCTGACATTTTTGAGGTTTATCTAGCACCAAGTACGTATTCTTAGTTTTTCGATTAGTCCAAGGACTTTCCAATACCTTCTCCGGTAATATCCGTTATCTCCAGTAATGACAGTTTTCTCTCACTCTACTAAGGAATCACTATATTCAATAAGTCACACACAAAAAAGTGTGTAGTAAAGCATCACAATTTCCACCTTTCTCCATCATAAACACCATTCATTAAATAATTATTAGAAGCTTTAATCAAGTAAATTAAGACCCATCAAAGGCAATGCACATTCAAATAATGTATGTTAAATAAAATACTAAACTATTATTTGCCCAAGAAACTAATTTACATGATAGTTTACCCAACATAGGATTCAATATCAGTTCACATTTTTTGGACAATCTGCACACTCAATATACAGGGTGGGCAAAAGTAGGTTTATAGTGGTAGTACAAATAAATAATACAATAATTTAAAAATAATAATACAAGAATAAACTCTGTTTTGTGTACTCATAACTGTAAACCTCCTTTGCCCACCCCTGTGTAAGGATACCTCTAAGTGAGAAATTTACTTATGCTCACCTGCAAACCTTACAGGATGGCATTTTGCCCTCTGTTTCAAACTTGCTCATTTAAGGTTAACCCTCCTTTTTCTAACAACCAAGCAATGCTCCTCCAAAACTCTGAAATATTCTCAGTAGAACAAAATAAAAGGACATGGTTTCCTTCGGAAGTATACATGTTGGCAGAGAAAATACCTGCTTTCAAGAAGTAGATAAATTCTCTCTCTTGACTTTAATGTCAGTTTCTAGATACCAGGGCTATGAGCACTTTGAAGAGCTAAGTACACTGGAGCTACTCAGCGTCTGCTTTGCGGAGCCTCACTGGACCCACGCAATGAGCCACTTGCCAAGAGCTCACGGCTTCCAAGCGTCCCTGTGACACCAGAGAAACGCTCTTCCCCGCAGCATCTGCCCACTCACTTTCCCAAGGAAAACTTAATCAGGCTTCACTACATACATGCTAGACGTACACAACTTAACTAATTTTTTTTTACATTTTTGTAAGAACATTGTGACTTGTTTCCTTACGTTTTTGACCATGACTCACAGTAAGAACTACATCATACCATCCAACATTATCTACTCATTCATGTGTACTCATAACACAGAAACCATTTTCATTAAACCATATCTTCCTTAATATATTCACAACACTGTCTTTTTCTACTTTCTACTTTTTCCTAATACAAGTACAACTCACTGAAGTGATTTCAAGAACACAACCCACAGTTTGAAAACCACTGGAACATTTGGATATACAATATCCTGCATGAGTGAACTTGAGTGCCAAGATAACACATGTAAAGAGTAAATACTAAATCCACATCAAATTCAAATTAGTTTTCCTTCCTGCTTGCATGACACAAAACCAGAGCTACATCTCCATGGTTTCCTTTTTTGGACTTGTCCTCTGTATAACCCAAAAGCATCCTCAGATGATAAATGTTTAGCGATATTTGTTATTCAACAGATGTCTGGGCCCGAAACCCCCTATGAGTACTTAATTCTGTAGCACTAAGTACCACAAGACCTCATCCTGAAATTTCCCTCTCCAGCTCTCCTTCAGTTCAGGGGCTCTGTACCAATATCCACTGTCTTTCTCTCTTCGATAATTTAGTATTTCTTTTTGCTCCACTCAATACATTCATTCTCAAAACAACCTTGAGACAGTTAAAAAGTGGGAGGAGGGAGGGCTTTCTTATTCTTCCTGAAATTTCTCACAAGACTTATCTTCTCTATTTTTTGGGCATATTTTTATGATGAAATGCAGGTCACTTTCTAATAATATTATCTTCCCCTCTAATGAAAACATGCTTTAACCCCAAAGGACATAAAACCACAAACATAAAGTTCTATTTCATATAACAGACCTGTGAGTAAGTTGGGGGGAAAAAAAAACAACCCATGATGCTTCAGAAGTAAATAATTAGTAAATTCACTAACTAGTAAAACTTCTATTGATTTATATCTCGAGTTAAGTACTCAATTTCATTATCTTCATTAATTGCCTACAGTACTCCATTGACCCAGAATCCACTAAAGCTTTTCACTTATATATAATTAAATTCTGGTGTCTTAATTACTTAAGCTTAAAAACACTCGTTGCAATAAACCACAAACAGGTTTTAAGTAAAATGGACATACTGAAAAAAATCATCTTAATAAAATGCACACGCTGCTCTATGCTGTATTTCGGTCATAACCCATATCCAACACATAAAAATTCTACACGGCCCATGGACCCAGCACAACTCAAGAGACAGAAACCACGTGAATCAAAATACAGAACAGGCACAGGTCCCCAAGAAGTTTATATGTACCTAATGGACTGCTAGTTTAGGCTAACTTTCAAAGACATTCATAAGTACCCGTTTCCCAGGTCTCTTCTCATTTCTCATTTGTTAGTTGCTTTAGTTAATTACAAGAAATCAGTTTGTGAGCCCTGTTACAGGATAAATCATTTCTGCTTTTTGCCCAAGCCGTCCCGAACTAAGGTACTAGCTAGTCCAGTCTGTGGACGTCACCCTCCATGATAGGCGGCTGACTGTACTTCTAGGGGACTCTCACCCACCTAAAACCATCCGCTTTACTCTGTTTAGTCTGTAAGCTTTTCAAGAGCAGGAATCACTACTTCCTGACTCTTATAACAACCCTAGCAACTGGTATAGCTGTATTTTTCCTGGTACATGCTAGGTAAGTCCTATTGACATTTAGCTTTCTTTGTGTTGACATTTTGTTATCCCCTTCAATAATGGTTTTAATGAAAAGAAAAGATTTTAAGTTGGCCAGTAGTGGTGAAAATGAGGTGATTATCTAAGAAATCAGGGTGAACACACTCTGCAGCCACGGGGAACTGCACTGCTTAGTCTTCCTCCTTACCATCTGCAGAGAAACCTGTTCCCAAGAAGCGAGTTAAGTAGAACAGGAAATGGAAAGGGGAGGGGCAACCCCCTCAGAGGCAGACCGCTGCTTCCACCATGTTTTAAGTCTTGTCCTAAACCTACACATTTAAAGACAGAAAGAGGAAATTAGTTTCCCCTATCCTCTGACTGGAGACAAGTGTTAACAAGATTGCACAAGGGTGTAATTAATTTGGAAACCACAGTAAAAGTTAAATAAGAATTCTTTAGGTCTGTCTGCTGTGGTTCAACCTGCCCGGGGGGAAAAGGAACCTGAGAGGTCGAGCCAGATATCTCTTCTCTTCTCTGACTGGTGTTCACTACCTCTTCATCAGGCCCAAGAACCATCTCCAGATGTCACAAGCTGTCACATCTGCTCCACAAAATTCCTTTCACACGAAAATTCTGGAATTCCCTTTCCCCCTGGGGTGGAAGAAAGATAAAAGACCCCATCAAGTCTGGAAAGAGGTGTTAGTGGGAATGGCTGCTTCAGGCGGCAGTAAATCATTTCAAATATCACACACAAAATAAAACACATACAGTAATTTGTAAGTTTTACATATAAGTGAATATAAAATTCAATTCACTATTTATTCTGTGGAGTGTTTGTACAATGTTTAGCAGATTTAGGAATATGAAATGTCATAAACAAAATCCTTTTCACATTGCCCCTTTGAAGAACTAACTTCCCAGGTAAACACAATTTAATTATCTTTAAGCAAATCATTTCGTAGCCTCTGTCTAGATCATTTAAAACCTCTGCTAAAAAGATTGTGCCTGTTTCCACAAAAACAGGGTTTCAGAAATCTTTGCATCATTCTGCCCACTATGGTTACTCATGATTTAAATAACAGAAAGTGCAGGATACTGATACCATATTAGAAAACCATACCTGTTCGGAGTGGCCAGAACCCATTAGCCAAAATTCTTGCCTTAAATTATTCTTTCTTTTACATTAAAAAAAAAAAAGTAGATAAGACAACTGTGGCAAAATGATTTTGTTGGAAAGGATGAATAATAAATACAATAAAATGAAAACCACATTAAAAATCCAAAGCCATGGATTACCAAAGTAAACAGAATACAACAAAATTTGTTCAGATTTAAGCTTGGCATGGAAAGGCAATGACTACGGCAGACCACTTACAGTGACACATCCAGAGGAACAAATTTTTGCAGATTCCCTAAAGAACTCCCTGAATTATAGCCAATAAATAGCTGACATTTTGTTATATACCAAATTCCTCTCATTTGAATGCTTTAAAATTTGAACGTGTTTTTTAGGAGAAATCAAAGACAAGCTGAACTATCATTTTACTGAATCTTTTACTTTGTAGTGCTATGTTCCTAGGACAATGCTTGATCCACAGTAGGTGATTAATAATTATCTGACAAATGAATGGATTTAATTATAATAAATCCAAGTGGCAAAGATGGTTATCCTAAATTGAAAGTAGAGAAAATGGTCTCAGAGAGAGCTATGAAGTCGCCCGAGGTTGTATATCGGATCACATGGTCAGGATCAATTCCCAGGTTGCTATAACTGATGCCACATCTTACCAGAAGGTAGAACTCCAATTTCATGATCTCTGAGTTTCAAGCTTTCTCATTTTAACCCAGACCCATCTGCTTCAGTATCTGTTACCTCAAAGAATGTCATATTTTCCTATGAGGAATTTTCGCAGGAACTAGATTTGCTTCCGATAGTTTATAAAACAATACAAAAGAAATCAAACTCACCACAGGCTCTGTGCCTTAACCCTGCCAGAAATATATTCTCGGCATCCTTAAAACTGTTAATAAATCTGTTTCAGCAGAACCCTTATGGTTATTAATACGAGTTATATTTTAACACCAGGTACAATTAATTTGTCCATGAAAATGGTGTGCTTACTGCAACCAAACAAAACAGCCCAGACCTGGATACGCATATTCGGATAGCCTCGATGTGCCATTTCTAAAAGGCTGAAGAGAGAAGCTGCTCAAAGAAAACTGGGTGAAAGAAAAGAACGTAAATTAAGTAGCCAGAAATTGGAGGGTGGGAAAGCAAGTAGATAAAGGATGTGAAGACTCTAAATGAAGGAAATCGCCAGCAAATTATTTACAGAGAATTGTTACTGGATTGGAAAGAAATGTAGTTAAAGGGTAAAGACTAGAGAGACCATCTCAGCTTCTACCTCATCTCTCAGTGACTGATGGGAGATCGAGAGCCAGTGGCCTCCCACTCCGTGCCCCCTCTCCCGCCCTCGGCCCCACCCCGACGCAAGGGTACAGTGAGCACACCGGGGGTCACAGCAGCAAAACCCTACCCAGGAGGCAATGAGCAGGGCTCTCCCCCCAACACCCCTCACTGGACTCTCAGTGCTTAGAGGGTAGGGGGTGTCTTTCTAATATTGCCACCCTAGTGTATTTACGTACAGCATTTCTTTTTGGTAGATTTCACTAAGTTTTTTCACAGGCATATTTTATCTCTCATAGAATGAGAAAAGCATGTATTCAATTCTGTACCTTGCCTTTCTCTTAGATTTATATCGTAAAGTTGTATTTAATTGATTAGATAAGTAACTACAGTTAAAGTTTAGCAAATTAGTTAAGCCATTTCTAATGATTTTCTATTGTAAGTTAATTTTAATTAGATGTATAGGTTGGGACCACAGTTCCCAAACTGTATGCAGCACAACAACACATTAACGCAGCTGATACCCCTCAAAGCTCCCTCCAGCACGAGGAAATAGGTTACCTCCCGTGACTCAACTAACCAGGAGTTACCCCTGATTTGGGGGAGGGTTGTATTCCTGGACAAAAGGGTTCTTACAGAAAGGATGAGAGGACACAGATGCTGGACAGGAAATTAATATTACCTGCCGTAGAATAAGTACCGTAATTGGAATCACTACTCAGTACCTATGAACTCTTTAAAGTTCTTGAAACATACTATTAATTTATAGTGCTATCAGCAGCATCATGAAAGTAAGAGGCTTAGTATACCCTAATTAGCAAAAGGCACTTAAAAAATCTTTTAGCTAATAGGTAAAAAATGGATAGCTTGCTCTTATATTAATTTGCATTTCTCTGATTCCTGGTAAAGGTTAACAGCTGTATTTATCCTTTGGCTAATCGACCGCCCTGTGTCTGGTGCTCATTACTTACTCTGCTTCTTCCCGCATTATCTTATAAATGTTAATCTTTCGGTTTTGGGTAAACATCATCACCAGCTTACATCCGTTGGGAAAATATTCTCATTGGGCATATGAACACCTACATTCAAGAAAAAGGAAGGGGTAACGGAATTCTGAAAGACTGTAAAGAAAAAGTGGGAAAGCTGATGAAAAGAGAATGTGGCCCCACCGAAGCCAAGGGACAAGAAGCTGCAGGAAGCAAGGAGTGGCTAACAGGGTCAAATATATAATAGTCTAGTAAATTGATGACCACAGAGTCCTTTGGATTTGATAAGGATTTTTTTACTCACTAGGGTCCTAAGCTTTAGAATATCTCCATGCTAAACTTTTACAAACTCAACCTAACCACGTAGTCAAGGGCAGCCGGGCAAGAAATATGTACCTGGCGGGGTCCTCAACAAAGAAAGAGACGCAGACTGGAGGAGCCCCAGGCCTGTGCACACGGGCATAACCTGAGCGGCTGGACAGCACCGGTAGGGAAAACAACTGAGAGCCTAAAGCCCAAAGAGGCCCTAGGGGACAAGTCTCTCCTCTCTAATTTAATAAGTGACTTTTTAAAAAAAGTAGTGTTTGCAACATATAACAGATGAAGTGGTTTATAATTCCTAAAAACTAATAATTTAGGGCCTGAAAAGAAACATGCAAGAATTGACTTAATTGTCCATGTTATGAAAATGAAGCAATCTAAATGTGTGAGCCTGAAGAAGCTTTAAAAAGAGTTATTTCTGATTTCCATTAAGTTCAGCAGATGCCGCAGATGCCGCAGCTGCATTCCAATAACAGGATATTTGGGGGCTCCCCAAACTCCATGTCACAGTGCATGAACCACAAGCTTCGGTTCAGAATAACGGCTGAAGGTACGTTTCAGGCAGGCAAAATTCTTTAAAAGATGAAAGTCTTATTCAATCACATAGCTGATACATGATCCAATTTCCTTCTGGTGAACTGTGGCAAACTGCAGATGTTTCTTTACTTAAAATGTAACCTCTCTCTTGCTCCACTTAACATTTCATAGGTAGACTGCTTTAAATTACACATAAGTGTCACCTTCAACCTAAGAACTTTTGCTATAAATACGCTAATAATAAAAAAAATGCCAAAGCAAGGAAAATATTTGATATAATGGTATAAATGTATATATAAATGGTATATATTATTGTTTTTGTATTTTCAGTTTGTTCATGTGGACATGAAAGATTAAATGAAAAATAAAATAAAGTTTATTATCACAGAAAGGCATAGAAAATGTTTCCCATTTTAAACATTTTTAATATTGAGGTTACTTTACTTTTTGTTAAAAGATATAGTGTGATTATAATATTGACCATTTTCTGGCCTCTATGTACCATGCTAGGTATATCTCACAAGACTTAATCTTTACGAAAAAAACAGTCAGTATTATTATTATTATCCCCATTGTAAAAATGAGAAAACCAAGGCTTACAGAGTGATTTACTAGAGCCACTCAGCCGCGCACTGTACTAGGTATTAGTACCTAGTACAGTGCCTGAAGTGCAGTAGCTGATCCCTAATTTCCTGAATAGATCTGGGTGGATGAAAACTGGATATTCACATTCTCATATGAGATCCCTAAGCTGTGTTGACTGCTACAATGGAGGTATGAAGAAGTTACTCTGTGAAACAGAGAAAGGCTGTCTGGAAGATAAAGGGTACACGTGCACCTACTGTCTTCCCACCAAGCCATAATACACACCATGCAGTAGTAGCAGCATGCCCTCACACATGTCAGCGCAGAAGAGTTGGGCCTCTGCTTGTTCTGTATTTCCAAGGCCTGAAACAGTAGCTGACATAGAGCAAAATAAGTACACTGACTGAATATACGAGGCAATGCTCCATTCTCTCTCTGTTTGCATCTCTCCAGGCCCGTCATATTGGGTTAGCCAAAAAGTCCATTTAGTTTTTTCCCTAAAATAAAAAATACATTTTCCATTTTCACCAATAACTTTATTGATTTGGGTATTTTTAGTACGTTGGCTATCTCCTGCACAGTATAACACTGATTGTTCTTGATTAATGTTTCAATTTGATCACTGTCAACTTCAACTGGCCTACCCGACCGTGGAGCATCATCCGGCAAGAAACCTCCAGCATGAAAATTTTTTTGCATTTCAGTTGTGTTTTTTACCTTTCTTGAAATAATAAAGCATAATATGCCAAAAATGTTGCTTATTTTCTTCCATCTTCAATATTAAAATGGCTACATAGAAATTCACCAGTTTTGATAAGATTTTTTTAATGCATGCTGATATTACAGCTATCACAATACAATCTAACAAAATCATTTCGAATGAAGTTAAAGACAACTAAGCACTACTAGAGCCATCTTACCAAAAAACAAACAAACAAACATTTTGGTCAACCCAATACTTTGTTCCTTGAATTAACCTCTGTTTTTTTCCTCTCTGCTCCTCTTGCCACTCTTTGCACATAAGTAAAAATTACTATTGTCCTATATTTACATTATGAAATTTTAACTTATCTATCTATAATAAAAGTGGGAAAAAAGTGGACAATGTTTCCTCCTTAAATATCCACCAAGTGATTCTGTTTTCTCCAACAAATGTAAAGGCCATATCTGAATTTGTTATGGGAAGTTATAAGTTTGCTTTAAATATACATTTAGCTCTCAGACTGCTTCCTATCATAAAGAATATAATGTAAATGCTTATATACCTATTAACTTTCTGTTTTTAATGGGGAATTCCAACAGAGAGTAAGTATATGACCCAGCAATCCCATTCCTAGGGAAATATCCAAGAGAATGAAAACATATGGCCACTCAAAACCAGGTACACGAATGTTTGTAGCGTTACTCATAATAGCCAAAACAAAGAAAATAACCAAAATGTCCATCAACTCATAAATGGATAACAAAATGTGATGTATCCATATAATTTAATATTTGGCAATAAAAAGGAATAAAGTACCAATACATGCTAAAATACAGATGAACCTTGAAAATATGTTAAGTAAGTCAGTCACAAAAGATCACAGCCTGTATAATTTCATTTATCCAGAAAGTCCAGAACAGACAAATCTATGGAACCAAAAGTATAATGGTTTATATCAGTTGCCAGGGGCTAAAGAAGACAAAGAATGGGAAGTGACTGCTACTGGGTATGGGATTTCTTGAAGGGCAATGAAACTATTATAAAATTAGATAGTTATTCCAAAATTATAAAGAACTCATACAGCTCAATAGAAAAAAAAAATTCTGATTTAAAAACAGGCAGAGGCCCTGAATAGACATTTTTCTAAAAAAAAAAAAAAATACAACAGATATATGAAAAAATGCTCAACATCACAATCATCAGAGGAATTCAAATGGAAACCACAATGAGGTATCTCCTCACATCTGTTAGAATGACTATCATCAAAAAGGCAAGCGATAACAAGTATTGGCACAGATGTGGAGAAAAGAAACCCTTTTTAAACTGTGGGAATGCAAATTGGTTCAGCCACTGTGGAAAACAGTATGGAGAGTTCTCAAAAAATGAAGAGAAGAACTACCCTATGATCCCACAGTCCCACTTCTGGGTATATACCCAAAGGAAATGAAAACAGGATGTTGAAGAGACCTGCACTCCCGCATCCACTGCAGTATCTCTTACAATAGCCAAGACATGGAAACAATCTAAGTGTCCATGAACAGATGGATGGATGAAGATGTGGTATCTATACATTATATATATACATACATGCACATATGAAATAAAAGTTTATTCAGCCATGAAAAAGGGGATCCTGCCATTTGTGACAACATGGATGGACCATGGGGCCAATATGCTGAGTGGAATAAGCCAGACAGAGAAACACAAATACTGGATAATACTGGATGGTATCACTTATTTGTGTAATCTTAAAATAAAGAGAAAAAAAGATGTCAAAATCATAGAAACAAAGAGTAGACTGATGGTTGTCAGAGGTTGGGGGGTAGGAGAAAAGGAAAAGGTTGTTAAAGGTACAAATTTTCAGCTATCAGATGAATAAGGTATGAGATTCTAACCTAAAACATAGTGACTATAGTTGATAACACTATTCATATAATTTAAGTTTGCTAAGAGTTTAACTTAAGTGTTCTCACCAAAAAAAAAAAAGATAAACTGTGAGGTGATGAATGTGTTAATTAACTCTCTGGCGGGAATCCTTTCACAATGTATAACTGAATCATGTTGATGTATACCTTAAATAGCTGACAATTTTATTTTTTGATGATACTTCAATAAAGCTGAAAAAATTAAAAAATCAAATTAGATGGCAATGGTTGCACAACTTTGTAAACATGAAAAACCATGAATTGTACATTTTTAAAAATTTTAATTTCATGGCAGTGAGCTATAGCTAATAATGCTATCTTAACAGAAGGCATTCTCATACAACAAAAATCAGCATTCTGAGATAGCACCCTGAAAACAAC
Organism: Mormoops blainvillei; assembly: GCA_004026545.1. NCBI lineage: Eukaryota > Metazoa > Chordata > Mammalia > Chiroptera > Mormoopidae > Mormoops > Mormoops blainvillei. The sequence continues at coordinate 13,461 of PVJD01003162.1, forward strand.
CCATGCAATGCTCTTTCACAAATAGGAAACAACATAACTCATTTGCACAGTTTCACTTGCTTGGCCTTATCTTTTGGATTTGAATCAATACATATTATTGTCACTGCTGATGAGAAAATTCATTCTTTAACACAAATATCAATTCCTTGAATAAGCCTGCTCTAATTAACCTCATTCTGATAAATCTATGTAAAGTGCTACCAACTTTTTCACTAAGATATTTGTTTTTGTATACAAAGTTTCAGAATTGGTTCCAACATTAAGTGGTTAGTAATGACCTGTGGACTTCTGCAACTCCAAACATTAGTTTGACACAACTTCCTATTTAAGTCCAGTCATTTAATGGACACTGATGAAAAAGGTATCAGTATCCAGCGCCAGAGACCCAAAGATTTGGTGGCCACTCTGAGGGAGCTAACTTGCTAGGGAGAAAAGCAGGCAAATTGTTATCAGTGAACAGCACCAGAATGTTTTACCTTGGTCTTTGAGTTCTGGCTAAGAAAGAATTTCAGAGCCAAGACTCAAGTATAAGCAAAAGTTTACTGAGAAAGTCACAGAGGTAGAAGCAGTGAGCTAGAGAAGTGGGGAGTCAGTTGAGCTGCATGGACTCAGGAAACAAGTTACAGAGGCAAAAGAAGGGCCCCTGAAGTTTAGGAGAAAGGCAAAGAGAACACGCCTGGGGAAACAGAGAGGGAAAGGCTTGCCTAGGACATGCTCCAGAGAGAGCATGCCTGGCTCCTGAGAAAGAGAGAGAGAGAGAGAGAGAGAGAGAGAGAGAGAGAGAGACTGATTTAATGTTCAGGTATAAATTATTCCACAGAAGCAATGGCTTACTTTGACTGCAAGCCACATTCATGATACCAGACAATGATACATGGTCTACAGGCTCTCATATCAACATTAAATGTACTGCTCTCTCTCTCTAGTGTACATTTGTACAGATAAGGTAAAGATTTTGCTGAGGAAAACCACCTCATATTCTTTTTTGAATAAAATATGGTGGTCGTTGTTGTTCATAACTCTAATCTAATTTTGCTTCCTAGTCTCAACATTAGATAGAAATGAAATAGATGAGAAAATTAATATTTAATACTAAGTACCATGCATTGTGCTAGATACTTTACATGTTACTTTATTTAATCCTACAAACATGCATATGAAATAAGTATTACTTCCATGTTATAGACAAGGAAAACGCACAAGAAAAAAATAAGCTAAGTGACTTGCTCACACCATATAGCTGCTAAGCTTTATAATTGGAATTTAAAGGAATTGCTCTGTTTCTAAAGCCCAGGTTCTTTCTACTATTAGGCTGGCTGCTGTTAATGTTAAATCTTTAATGAACCCACTTAACATGAAAACGTTGTAATGATTAAAGATTAAACGTTATTAGCACCACACATGTGTGAATGATGATGCTAAGCTTCGCTAAAGAGCAACCCCTCTCTGTTCAGATTATCTGAATAAATTGGGATTAGTTTAAATTAATATATGTTCTAACAGAATGCAAAACATAATCTCAAATAAATAAAGAAAGTCTAAGCCATAGCCTAAGGATTTACATTGAAAGAGGATCCTGCAGCTGACAGTGTGGTTCTGAATCCTTGTTCCGTCCTCTCTCACCTTCTCATCAGCGGCTGTGACCAAACGCACACGCAGCCGCGCGTGTCCGCAGGGCTCCGATTTCCCTGAGAGCGGCCTGAGGAACCCAGGCAATAATGGGAAGAAAACGATATGCACCCAGCAGTTTAAATCTGACAGTCCTGGAGGCATCCGCTCACTTGCTGCTATTTCTTGCATGGGATTATCCAGGATCCGTATTTTCTTTCTTTCTGAGGCTGGCCCTTTTCCAGCCTTTGCCTCACTTTCCAAGCTATCCCAACAGTCCAGAGCCCCTGTTCATTGTACCCGACTTCCCTAAGCCCCAGGGCAGAACTCCCCCTAAGTCCACAGATCCCTTAAGAAATATATATATATATATATTTTTTTTTTATTTTAAATAATCTGTTTTGTCTTTAGAGCATCCTCTCTTGGTGATTCTGACACCAATTCAATCATACCACCTTCTGAGATGAACTAGCTCACACGCTCAGTTCAATTTTCTCACTGAGCCAAATGAATCTTCCTTTTCAATTCTTAACTAATTTTTTTTTTCCCCCAAAAAATCCCCTACTCCCAGTTCCTCCAGCCCTACCAATGTCGTCATTTTCCTTCCTCACTAATAACCACTGGGATGATATCGCCTCAAACATAATTTACACTCACTAAACATTCGTGCGGCACAAGAAACACCTCGGGCAGCCTTTTTCCTAAGCCACTGCCTGCTTTCAAGGCAGAAGCCAATGTGGAAAAAATATCTCTCATCTACGGTATGGCCTGTTATGTTTTGTGAAACTTTCCACTTCTGACAAGTGCAAGTTGTAACCATCATTTTAACAGTGTTTATAGACCACTGAACTGAAGCAGAACCAAGGCACCAGCAGGGATGTCCATAAGGTCTCTAAGTCTCTCCTGCCTGTTCCTAATTCTTAAATGCCTACTGCTTTCTTGGTTCCCAGGTTATAGTAGATAATTATTCATTTGTTTAAAAGAAAAAAGCCAAATCAAAAACATGCCATATTTTATAATCCTTTTTCAGCAAGTTGATTTAATTTGGGGAACACACAAGCCCATGTTTTAACATCCAATTAAAGCATTTCCACTCCAATAGCCTTGTTTCTACAGGACGATAATATTGACAAGGACTGTATTAAAGCTAAGTCTTGAAAAAGGCTGAAATTATCAGGGTTACAATGATTCTGCCTAAAGCAAATGAAAATGATACACTTCTGTATTATATTATGCATTTTTTTTCCTTTGGCCCACAGGAAAGCCCTAAAGGAGTATAGGGAAAATGCTATTCCCATTTTTGACAAAAATAGGGTCTAGGACAAGTGACTTGTACCCATGCCACTACTCAGTGACAACACCAGGGCTAAATTCTAGCCCTACTGCTCACCGCAGTCCCCTGGGCTACCCAGTCTTAATAGTGCCACCAGGCCACAGCAGTTACATATGAAGCCTGTCAGGAAAAACATTAAAGAGGGAACTTGTAGTCCCCACTCCCTGGCTTATTCACTCCACAAATATTCAAAACCCTTCTCTGTATCATGAGCTTCTTAGTAAAATGTAAATTGGTTCATGTTTAACAATTACTGAGTGTCCACAATGTGGTCAGAGCTGATTAGAATCCAGATATCCTTGGCACCTAGAAGCTTATATTCAAAAGACTACGTAAAATCTAATAAAAAGAGACACACTGGGGGTATGCCAAGTGACTACAGAGGCACAGATTGGAGAGATACCCGAAAAGGGACCTCTTGGATGGCCGGCAACACCAGGAGCTGGAAGAGGCAAGGAGAGACCCTCCCCTAGAGCCTTCAGAGAGAGCATGGCCCCACAAACATCTTTATTTTGGACTTCTGGCCTCCAGAACTGTGAAAGAATACATTTCTATTGTTTGAAGCTAGGAAAAAATTTATTATTTCTCTGTCTCTCTCTCTGTCTCTGTCTCTGTCTCTCTCTCTCTCTCTCTCTCTCTCACACACACACACACACACACACTGAAGGAGTATTACACGGGCAGAGAAAATCTAATTTAAGATACTGTGGGCAAAGAATTGCAAGACTAACCAAACAGTATACAGATCTGCGAGGAGGGAGAAAACTCCAATTTAAAACCGGAGAAGATGGGCACAGTTAGAAAGACTCTGACGTTTTTCTCTGAGATGACCAAGTAGATGAAGATATAACTAAGCAAATGAGAACACAAAGAGAAGAAGCTGGAAGAGAAGGAAGCGCTTCATTTTGACATGTGGAGTCTGACGTGTCTGAACACAAACAGGTGGTGATAGGTCATACGCTGGTGAAAATAAGACCCAGAGCTCAGAGAAATGAGGTGAGAGCTGGAAGCTGGGAGCAGATGCTATCACACAAGGAAAGCAAACAGTAAAAGGGCTAAGAAGGAATCTGTGTCCGCCACCAATATTTCAGAGGGTAGAGGAAATAACTGAAAGAGGAAGAGGAACTGAGCAATATCACATACTGAGAAAAAGGTGCAGTTATGGACCTGGGATACAAAGGAAGCAACAATGTGAGAAACGGTGACGTAAGGAAAACGAGGATAGACAAGCAGTCAGTATGCCTTTAAATATCACTACCTATTACCCCCTATGTTGACATTTTTTTATGAGTACACAGCTTTCCCAAATATTCTCCAAATAATGTGTCCCTTAAAAAGGCACCCCTATTGCCTCTTATGTTGATCATTTTAATTGTCCCTCAAATTTTCCACAACTAACTTTTAAAACAGTTGGAAGTCTAATCTTTTATTCTTCGATTTTCTAGTGTCACATAACTTGTTTCATAAAAGGCATACAAAGTCTAATACAAGCTCCCAAATAATAATACTTATATTATTTCCTCAAGCAATTTTAATTTGCTTCACCTTGCTAATCTCTCCCACCAGCACCGACACTCCTTTGTTGTTGTGGGTTTTTTGTTGTTTTTTTTTTTTGGGGGGGGGTGATATCTTTCATTCAGACATTTTAAGGAATGAGAAAATTATATAAATGAAGAAGAAAATTCTCACCATGGCAAGGCAAAAATCAATTTACATAGCTTCCATTTGCAAACAGATAATACACTATACAGGACACTCATTTCTATTAGCCGCTTATCACTCCCCTCCACACATGAACACAAAGCGGTTTTCTAAATTAAATCATCACTTTTCCGGAGTATTAAAGAGAGAACCGAAGCTAGGCCTTTCATTTGGATAAGCTCCAGTACATATTTACACACAAGGGAATATGATTTGGCTTGTCTTTCATAAACTTGCAAGCAGTATTGCTTTTTAGATTTGTATGGGGAAATATCACAGAAATTCCACTACTGAGAAATGTGTCTGACTTTCAAATGAAAAGGGTCATTTTGTGTCTATGCATTTTTTCCCAAAGCCAAGGATCAGGAGAATACTATAAACGTAGCAAAGTCATGCACATGGTGCATTTTTCCCAACTTTTTTTCTACCATCTGACGTTGACAACTCTGCCAGGATGGTTCTCTTTCACAAAATACAAGACAATCCATTATCCGCAATAATCACTCTAATCAGGTCAAACAACAACATTAGAAAAAGTAATGGTTTGGCATTTCTAAAATATCAGAAATGGAGACTTTCACCATATAGCCTAAAAATTGAAAAATCTGTAGTAATTAATATAAAATAATCTACACAGTTATTAGCCTTGTCCTACATTTTCCCACCATGTTCCATGTAAAAATTACAATTAGACAAATTAGTCTCAAATGAAAGATTCAAAACCCTAGAAAATTAGGGCTTATTTTTTTCTCCTTTGAGGCATATACCCTCTGCAACAAAGCAAAAGGGCTGGAAAATATAGAGATTAGCAGCTATTAAAGCCCCTTACTATTCCACAGTTCACTTTTTCTGAAGCAAATCACATTCCTTAATGGAGTGTTGTACAAGTGTGTTTTGCCATAACACTTTCTTCAGCATTATGACTGCATTCTTGATAATAAAATCAGAACACTATAGATATGACCAATGGTATATTCAGATGGACCAAAACATTCCAGTTAGATGTGATCCCACAGAGAAGGACCCAAACTACTAGAAATATCCAGGCCAAAGTTTAAAGTCACCTGGCCGAAGACAAAGCTGATAAAACAACTAGATTGCTATTGACTTGTCCTGTTCGCACCCTGCCCCTTTTCCTTTGCTCCAGGGGCAGTTAAGATTAACAAATAGTATGGAAGTTGCTACATTTACACAAAACCCAGCCATTCACCTCCGAATATGGCAGCTGCAAAAGATGAAGCCCAGATTCCATGTACTAGAAAGCCAAACGCTCAGCAACTGGTTTTAATTTTCAGGATGAAAGTCAGCAAGAAGCAGGTAGCAAGTCTTTGATGGATGAGGCCAGATCCATGGAGGTTACACTCTCAGGACTATTAGATGCTGGGCAGATGTGCAGCCAGATGGAGGGACAAGGAAGACGGGCAGAGCTGCAAGCTGAAACTGATGGGTGGCAGGTGGGGGTAGAAGGTGGCTGGCACCTGCCTAGAAAGCTAAAATGAGCAGAAACTACCATCCAGACGGCAGTGATGGCTGGGGCCCGAACAGGTGGTGATCAGCTCTGGCAAGAAACAATATTCACAAGAGATTCAAGACTAAATAACTCCCTTTCCTTTGCCCTGTTTTATCTGTCCATAGTAAACACTGGACTATTGTATAATATTTACTGAATGTGGCTTAATAGTTGAAAAGTTTCAATCTAATATTTCTCTATAAAGCTAGGAGAAAATTTGCTACTCTCTGCATATACACTGCTTGAATAAAATTGTGCTTGACATCAAAGCAATACTGAATATAAGCTTATTATTTTTTTCTTATATAATCTTGAGTAACGCTTTTGCATCATCAACACAGTTAACATTGTGCCCTATGAAATGTTAATTATTGAAAGGATATTTGTACAAGCAGCTTTTCATTGACTTCAAAATCTAATGATTACCTGAGTTTTTTGCACTTTCAGAGTACCTTGATCATAACTCATAGGAGGCAGTGGAAAAAGGTGGTTCTTGGAAAGCCATTCTTCTCCACTAGGCAGGAAACATTTTCTGTTGTCCTAGCGACCCATTCCCTGGCCTTCTAAGAGGACAGCCCTACGATTACTACCTTCTGAAAAAGGAAATCCAATGGCAATAAAGATAACACTGTTTAAGGGCACTTCTTGAGCTCATACAGAGAATCAGAAGAGGGGTAGAACGAGGTACTCAGCCAGCGCTATTTAATTCCACGTTGAGGGGCACCAAGGCAAGGCTCCCATTTAAATCAACACAAATGTTACTGCTTTTACTAGTACTCTGAAGCAGAACCTTAAAGCACCACATTCCTAATCTACTGGTTCCTAAAATTAAGTTCATTTGAAGAATACAGTCACTTCTGCTCACTTAACTCAAAGTCTAATGGCTAGAAGAACCAGATGAATGGTTGCAGTGGTTCCACATCCATACCTCTGATTAGGCTGCGCAGCTAAACAAGTGGAAGGGCCCTAGTGGAACAAGCAGCCATGAAGTAGCTCCTGCAGGGTAAACAGGAATCTATGAGTTCCACTTAAACTAAATAAAACCTAGGTGCAAATTTAAATACCAAAACTAGTCTAAAACAACAGCAGTTCTCACTGAAAGTTGAGGCATGACCAAGTAAACAGCGCAATGACTAAAGGAAGTCTTCCAAATTTCTTAAACTTGGTTTTTTTTTAACCTTTTATTTCCTTCCCCGTGCCACCAAAAACTGGTAGTAAAGTGGGCCCTGAACATACATACATACAGAACAGAGACTGGATTAGAGTGAAGAAATTAGTGACACCTAGCTAAAGGTGAGTTTGTGAAACACAGCAAAGGAAGGCAGGAGTGCCTACCTCCCCCTTCCTAAGATATTTCAATGTAGCCTTTGCATTTGGGGTTTTCTTTTACTATAAACATCTACTTATCCCCCAGATCACAAGAGCACCATACGAGTGTGCTTAAGCGGAGGTCTGTAGATACTGAGGGCAGACACCTTTGAGAAACTGTGTGCTTACCTCCTCCTAATGTATCAATTAACTGCATATTATCCATCAATTTATGAGCAACCTACCACTCAAATTAGGTACCCTTCTTATTGTGTCATGGATAACTAGTGCCAAGAACTACGCTTTAAGAACAGAGGTAATAAGACCAATAAGCAAATAATGTTTGCGATAGAGAGAAGGCCATCCTCAGAGCAAGAAGATTTTAAAGAACTGCAGTTTCAGTCAGGAAAAACAGCGAGAAAATGAATCATCAACAAACAAGATAGTATCAGCAGTCTTTATATGAGAGGAAATTTTGTTTCAGCAAAACATCATCCAGTGGATTAATTAAATGTCACTGAAAAGTTTATTGATTTCACAGTATTGTTTACATTTCATTTGCAAACTGATTCACTTTGAATAAGATTGTATGAATAAGCATAAGAATTACAGTTTCATGCTTGTATGTACTTATTAAATTATCATCATAAATCATTAAATCTATATGAGAATCCACTAACTTCTTTTCCCTGTGAAAGAAACGCAGACGCACAAATTTGAGAAACGGTATCCTAAAGGCAGAGGGGAAGGCTGGCTGACGCCCCTTAAAGCAATTAGAGGAGGGAGACGGCGATAAAACAGAGGAGGTGGCCCAGAAGCTGAAGGGCAGGGTGGAGTGACGGACCTTGATACATTCTCCCCACCCAGTAATTCAGTTTAATGAGTACAATTCTATTTCTGTCTATTCTTTTTTTTTTTCTTTTTTCTTCATCTTCTTTTGTCGGAGGGGCAGCGGTGGTCAAGAGAGTGTTTGTTCTTGCAATGACAAAGCTCTACTTAAACAAGATTCTTTGAATTCAAAAGTATAAAGAAAGAGAAAGCAGAGGAGAAAATATATGAAAGCCATTTTGAAATGTTTCTTTGAAACATAAGAGGAGACAATTAATAAGGAAAACTAGCCTACGATATCACAGCTCAAATTTTAAGACTGGCACCTGTTAAAGAACTAAGTTCACAGAATAATATTTGATGAAAAGGGTGGAGATTTTGAGTCATACAGCATGAACTAAAACCCAGTTCACCAGTATCAAATACTCTCAAACACTGCTCACCAACAGCCATGTGGTCTTGTAATAAAAAAAACAAATAATCCTCCTGGATTTTTATAGATTTTTATAGATGTTCCCTCATTTTACAGAAAAGGTAGGACCCAGTGAGGCTTAGTTACTTCCCAATTACCACGCAGCATTTCTCAACATCAGAACTTAAACTCAGGTCTATGTTACTCTACTTAAACAGTCACTCATTTTCTCAGGGTGGATGTGAATATGAAATGCAGTAACTCATGTCACAAATATGTTAAGTATCTTACATACATTTGAAACTGAAATTATCCTCTTAAGGTTTTCATTTATACAGATCCTTCCAAATAGTCGACTATAAAGACACCTACCTATATGCTGAACCAGAGACCAAGGGGCATATGTAACTCCTGTGGGAATAAGTCATGCATGAATTAACCAAAAGTGCATGCCAAAATTCTCACCAGAAAAATTATTAACTAAGATGAAAATAATAGAAGATGCTTAGAAATGTACTGATGATTATACAGGAAGGTTATCATAAGAACCATTACTTATTAATGAAAATAACAGCAAAGTGCTAAAAATAACACTGAAATGGATAATGGATACATGATTGAAACAGTATGTAAGAGAACGGAAAGGCTTAGTTTAAAGATAGGGAAGGTGAAGGCTTTCTCTGGCAGCAAGGAAAAAGAGTCAGAAAAGGACAGGATGGGGGAAGAAGGCTCCTTGCTGCATGTAAGATTGAACTAAGCAGGCTTCAAGTCCTTTAGACCCACCCCTACCCTACTATCCCAGCAGCCTCAGGTCGCGGGCCTTCCGCAGCTGTGGCCTACCTCAGAGCCCTCTCCCCAAGAGACAGAAGGCGGCTGGAAGAAAAACAATGCCATAATGTGGCTTCAAGGGTTCTTGTGCTCCAAATCTTTCCCATTTGGCATCTGATGCTGGGAATTAATTAACAAATGAATAAAATATTTTCCTTCCACAAAGAGAGAGGGAATAATCAAATGTCGGTTAAATAAAGTACAGTCATGATTTGCTTAATGACGGGGAGACACTCTGAGAAATGTGTGATTAGGTGATTTTAATTTCATTATTGTGCAAACATCATGGAGTGTACTCACACAAACCTAGATGTCAGAGCCCACTACGCACCTAGGCTATATGCAGTATAGCCTGTTGCGTCTAAGCTACAAGTCTGTATAGCATATTACCGTACAGAATGCTTTAGGCAATTGTGACACTATAGTTAAGTGTTTTCTTACCTAAATGTATCAAAACATGGAAAAAGTACAGTAAAAATACAGTGTAAAAAATACACATGTATCATAAGGCGTACAATACACATGTATAGGGCACTTACCAGGAATGGAGCTTGCAGGACTGGAAGTCGCTTTGGGTGGAGTCGGTGATTATGTGGTGAGTGACTGTGAAGGCCTAGGACATTATCTTACACTACCGTAGACTTTATAAGCACTGTACACTTTCTCTACACTAAATTTATAAAACAATGTGAGATTAAATCAAGTACAAGAGAAATGATGCAATCAAGAGAACACAATAAACAGATGTCTGAGGCTGCTGCTGGTGTTACATGGCACACTGTTTTACAGCAAAGTTTTATTTTATAAGTAGAAAAAGTGCACCGTAAAATACAATAAAAAGCTATAGTACAGCAAATACATAAGCCAGTAATACAGTTGTTTATTATCAAGTACTATGTACCGTACATAACTGCATGTGCTATACTTTTATAGGACTGGCAGCACAGCAGGTTTGTTTGCACCAGCATCACCACAAACACGTAAGGAATGAGTTGCACTACAACTTGAGGACAGCCACTACGTCACTAGCAACAGGAAATTTTCAGCTCCATTATAATCTTATGGCCCCACCACTGTTGACCAAAATGTCACTGTATAGCACATGACTGGAATGCACTCTCATCCCAAACCGAAGCATCCTGAAAACAGGATCTGTACGTTTCAAGACCTTACACTCTCAAGATTTCTTCACTAATGAATGAAGAACCAATCAGTAAGAATGGAAATAACCTGATTTTTGCGAGGCTAGATTCAAAATCATAATAAAGTACATAATGTACATTTTAGAGCTTTTATCACAGCTATGTAAGTATTTTCAGCTTTTGGAACACTAAAACTAATCACCAGCAGTGAAGAGAAATGTCATCTGTAGACTATTTGGCACCTCCAGCAAGAGTTGGTTGAGCATTTAGCACTCTGAGATGGGGAAGCTTTTTAAGGGGCATCATGCTAAGAGGCAGAGGTTAGTCCCAAGACCCCAGCCAGGATTTGCAAACCCAAAGGAAGGAGAGTTCACATTAGCCTATACACAGGATGGAAAGAACTGCAAATAGACTGTATTTTTCACAAATCAGTAAATACTGTTATCAGTAGTTGCCTCAAATTCAGATATTAAGTGAATGTGGACATAAATGATATTTTCTTTACCTGGTTAAGTAACATAAGTGAAGTAAATGTTCTAGCTTTGCGGATGGTTAAAATAAAGAAGGATATGGAAGCACATTAATTTCAATACATTTTGCTAAGCTCCATCCTTACATTAATACTTGCTTCACCATACAGATCAGATGCTACTGTTGTATTTTGCCGGCACACAGGCATCCCCATCATTTTGTTACTGATCTTGACCTTGAATGATGCTTCCCCTACATATATCCTGAGGATTGCAGGATCGCCCAAAGAACTCTCCAACTTATGAAAATACTTCACTCACCGGCTGTCAGAGGCCAGAGATTTGAGGACTTCTTTTCAGAGGCTAAGGCATTCAGAGGCCTCTATTAAGACGTAAATGTGTCCTGGGATAGGTAACGAGTTAAGCCCTCTCATTTAGCCACTTAATTATCTATAAGAGAAACCCTGAAGTTTCTTTTTCTAAATCTTTCATAGGTCTTAGTAATTAAAAGTGAAGACCCAGCTCAGGTGTGTGGGACAGGATGCGGGAGAAGCCCCTGAGGACCTTCTCTACTTCCTACAGACAATCAGACCCGATTGGCTTTTAGACACTGAACTCACATCCTCAGTGACATCACCACCACCATATTTACAATGTAAACCAAAAATTAAGATGCACAGTAACTTGTAAAGATGTAAAATCCACTGGCCCATGCTGTCTTCCAGCATCTTACTAAATGGAAAAACTACCTATTTTTTAAAAGCCAACCCTTGTGTCCAACGAAGATCCGCTGATATACATAGGAAAATAATCACATTCTTTGAATATCACTAAATAAATTAGCTTCGTTTTACCCTTAAGATAAATTCTTAAATCCTTCCTTAAGGACTTAAGTGCTCAAATTACCCATAAAAGACCAATGGTCCCCAACATTTTTTCCAGGAACGTAATACAAAACATGGCTTTTGTACGACTTTATTCAGGGTGCATTACAGTACTCAGTAGAGAACTTTCCCTGCTCCGTAGGCATGGAAGTAAAGAACACCTAAGAACAAACTTTGTTCGCCACCAGCAGGGGAGCTCTTCAGCTATTGTCCCCAAATCCATTCAAACAAAAGAAGCTCCGTCTCCTCCATCCCACTCCTCAATCCGCACCCCACGGGGACACTCCAGATCCCCTCGCCCTCTCCGCCCTCCCCCGCCAGCTCTACTTACTCCTCAGCGCCCCGATGAGCAGAGAGCCATCCTTAATCAGCTCTTTGATGAACTTGTTGGTCCGCTCCAGCTCAATCTCGTGACACTGGAGGCGCTCCCTGAAATCCGGGCTGTCCAAGTAGGAATCGCTGAACTCCAGAGTAGGCAGCCCCATGGCACAGGCACTGCCAGCGGTCGCCGGGGACACGTCCGGGCCGGCAGTCAGGGCGGGGACAGTCGGCGACCGTGGCCGGCGCTGCCGGGACGCGCGATCGCGGGAAACGCGCCGGGAAACGTGCGGACGGCGCAGAGGAAACGGGCCCCGCGCGCCCCGCCGCCTGCGCCGGGTTCCCGTGGTGCGCGGACACCTCCGGACTCAGTCTTCCCTTAAGGCCAGACTGGCGCAGACACCAGGGGCGGGCCGAGGCGCGGGTCTGCTCAGGGTGTTGTCATCGCCGCACATCGTCGCTGCGAGCACCCAGGCGGCGGAGGCTCCGGGCCGCGGCCGGAGCAGGAAAGTTCTCTCCGGCACGCAGACACTTCCGGCAGCTCCACTTCTCTGCTCTCTTGACAGTCGATGGGGTTGTGAGACAGAAGCGCCCAGCCGCCACTCCGGCCGGGCCGGGGAAACCCTCCCCCTCCGCGGACGCAGGCTCAGAAAGCTTGCAAACCGTACCCGGGGTCAGAGACCCTCCTCCTGCCTCCGCGCTCCCACCCCGCCCCTTCTCTCATTTACCCTCCTTTCCCCACCCACAGGCCCGCACTTCGCTCCCAGGCTCCGCGCCGCTGCGGCGGGATCGCGCTCCTGCCCGCGCGCTGGGCGTTAACTCTGTCCCCGCCTGAGCTCCCGGCTCCTGGTAGCCCACGGTGGCACTTCGGGTCTTCCACTCCACAGAAGTTTCTCACACTCCCAACATACCTCCCCTAGCCCTCTTCCCCCCTAAACCCCACTCCCTAAGATCCTCTGGCAGAGAAACTAGCGTTCATTTTGAAGACTGGTAGGAAGATGCCACTTGAAAGCGTAAGTTTAGATATTGCTTTACACGTCTACACGGAATGCATATAAATTCCAGGTTGAAAAGATTTCCTGTCTCTTTCCCGTCTCTCGCTTCATTGATCCAAAAAAAGTCGGAGGGTTTATATTCAAAGAGAAAGTTTCATAGGCCTGGGGGCTGTTTATTGTTTTTCCAAGTTGTTGTGAAGGTGAGAAGATTTTATGTCTTCTCCGTACCCTAAATACCCACTTCAGACTTAGGTGCTCCTACTGCTAGAAGGAAACGTGTTTGCCTCACAATACTACATTTTTTATAGGCAGCTGGATGGAACTGCCCTACAAGCATGGAGATTTTCAATTTGTTGAAGCTGGCTGGGGTTCTAAATGAATAGTTAATTTCCACCAAGAGGCAGTTACCCCTCCTCTGGTAGAGATTCACCTAATAAATTTCTGGACTCTCCAGCGCTTGACACCAAGAGAAACCACTGTATTGCTTCTAGTCCTGCTATCATCTACAGGGTCCTGAGAAACCGGTTATTTTTCTTAGGAATCTGCTTTTAATTTCTGTCCTCTCTGCTTTGTCCATTTGAACCATCTGGGGTGGGGGGGACCTCTTCTACAGATCATGGGAAAAATTCCATTAAAGTGCCTGACATTTTTCCCAATTAAGTTTCAGAGACTGTCAAGACTTTTGGTTTCAAATGTTTTTTTTAAGTACACATAAACATTAAAAAGAGCACATAAACCTTAAACTAAGACCGATAAGATGACGTAAACAGTATAGTTGATGGCTTTGATTTAAATTCTTCTGAGCCAGGAAAATTAGACTTAAAGACCTTCCTGGATGGTTAGACTTCAAAATTTTAGAACAATGGCCAATCACGGTTAGAGTCATTTTAACTCCAAGTGGTCTAACTTGTGTCTGTCAGATAAATATTTCTCATTTGGGTAGGAGGGGTGGGAGTGGGGGCACTAATACTACTATTTGTCAGTTAATGGAGTGACAGAAGCAGCAGTGGGGCTGTTTTCCACCTGAATTGGTTTTATCTATTCATCGCATAGCCAAAAGACAAAAAACCAGTCAGGCCAAACAACCAGTTTCCTTTCAACTTCTGCCACGTTACTGTTCCAAGAAACTAAATCCAATGCCAGTTGCTGAGATTTGAAGCAGGATAAAATAAAATAATTCCTTCCTGTTTTTCATTAAATAAAAGTCCTGTGATTAATTCTTTAAAAATGCATCAACAATCTTTGTTAAATACCACTTTGTGAAATACCACTATGTTGGATGTCAATTTTCATTTTTCTTTAAAAGTGTAGAACAGATTTATTCTGGATTCTAAGATATGGGTTATCATTTACCCATTCATGAATGTAATTGCATGTTTTATAGGTACTGTTGACATTATTAGAACCTGGGCAGACATGTGATTTATATGGAAAGATAAATAAAGCAAATGACACTGCCTGATCTCAAGCAGTTCTCAGAAAACACAGAGAATGAGTACCCACATCCCAGGAGGCAGAATCTTCTCTGTACCAATAATGCACTCATACCATTATCAGTGTGTTTCCACTCAGGCCCATCATTTCATTCACATGGAATAAGAATTTTTCTTCCTACCCTTCATCCTTTAGCCTCAAAAAGTTAGTATGTTATCATAGACTTTTTCCCTGTAGGTGCTTTCAGGGTTACTCATAACTTATCCCAGTGATTCATCCTTTAATTATACCTGCTAGTCAGGCTTTGTCTTATGCCACATTAACTCAGCTACTTGAGAGACACCAGAAATGGTTTTGCTTTGAGGTAGATTTATGGTCAGTTTTGAACTGTTGTTTTCCCAGCATAATAACTAAACCAGATTCCTTCTGAGAATAGGCTTTCTAAATAAAAGATTGCCTATACTGGGAAGGGTTTTTTTTTTTTTTTTTAATGGATTGAAGTGTAGTCTCTCCAAAAATTTCCACTTCACAGTACATGTCCCTGTCAGCTGCATGGTGAGTTTCACAAATGTTATTGACTGACACACTCTTTGGCATGGTACTGGCACAGAGAAATGTCTCTGTTTGTTTTTTTTAATTCTGAAATGGGATGTGTGGGACTTTGTTTCTTTTGAAGAGCAAAATAGTGAGTCGGGGAGAGTAAACTAATATACGATATTTGTAAACCTGCTTCAAACCTTTTTCTTGATAGAGATCATGTCCAGCAATTAAGCCTGATGCTTAACATACACTCAATAGGTGTTACTGTTAGGTTATTATTATTTTTTTAGTTAGTTTTGTAGACGTAGGCCTCCCAGGCTCAGATTCTGAGACCAGGTCCAGGCCTGGTAAGAAGTGACTAAACCGAAGGTGAACGTATCTCAGATGACTGAATGTACCCGTCAGTCCTTCGCACAGTGAGAAGGCAATGAGTGACCCCGCCGCAGCTTGCATTTCCACCTGTGTGTTATCTTTTCTCAAAGCAGACTCCTTGAAAGAAGTTTTTGTATCATTCTAGTTCAAGCTTACCTCATGTCTAGAAAAACAATAATGAACCCACTCAAATGAAATATATGATTTAATACCTTTAAACATTTTTATTGTGGTAAATACACATAACATGCCATTTATCACTTTGCACAGTTTTAAGTATACAATTCAGTGGCAGTAAGTATATTCACTCTGTTGTGCAACCACCACCACCATTCGTTTCCACAACACATTTATCTTCCCCAACTGAAACTCTGTGCCCATGAAACAACTTCCTATACCCTCCTCCCCAAGTCCCCGGTAACCACTATTCTACTTTCTATCTTTATGAATTTGACGACTTTAGGTAACTCATATATGTAGAATCATACAATATTTGTCCTTTGTGGCTGAATTATTTCACTTAGATGATTTTACTGTTAATAAGAGAAGCAAAGACAACATAAGAATCAGATTTCTTTTTAAAATCCTTTGAACCTATGTAAATTTTTGAATCAAAAGAGTATCTAAGATACTCTTCTCCTAACCAAAAAGGAAAGTTCGGATCAAGCCCATCTATGCCATGTGTTTTTTATTCTGCTTTATTAAGCACATTTTTTTTGATCCCACACAATTCTTGTCAGATTGGTTGAAGTATAACATTGCATTCTCTGATGGACAAGTATATGTGTCATATCACTAGTGACAGTAGCCTGTGTGACTTGCTCACATTGTTTTTTGCAGCTAAAAATTAATAGCAGAGTTCCTCTCCAATGGATACAACTCTCCCATCTTCCTTTCCACTACTGTCATGAAACACAGACAAATGATAAATGTAGCCTGGGCTGAAAAATAAACTTCACTTTGTCCAGGGGTATGAAATGGTGGTCTTTCCAGGGAGGAGCATAGAACATAGACTACATTGTGTGAGTGTATTGACTGCAAGGGCTTAACATCCAATATATGGAATAAAGAGCAAATAGGTAAATGGTTGAAAGATGAGAAGATGGGCAAGGGAGGTAGACATGAGAATGGGGAAGAGATGGGCAGTAAACAGATTGAAAGAACAAAAGAAACATATTGTGTGATTCCATGGATGAAGTAAAAATCCAACACGACTCCCTAAGATTTAAGCCTGTATAACTCAGAGGTATTATCTTTTTAGAATAAAGGTATATAGGTTTGGCTTCCCATGCTAAGTTTGAGATAAAGTTAAGGTAACTGAGAGGTCCTGTGCGGGGGAGAGACATGCAGCACTAACACTCAGGGGTGTAGGGTTTAGTTTAACAGAAGCACCGAAGGAAGCTGCAAGTCAAGATCACCGACTAAAACAGCAGGAGTGACTACAGAGGGTGGGATGTATGCCATGTGAAAATAGAACTTCTAAAGTCCCTTCTGAAGCTAAGATTTTATTATGATGACAGGTTCCTGAAGGATAGGATAAAGGAAGAAAACATAATTCTAAGCATAAAACCCTCATCAAATAACTGCATTTACCCAGAGAAGAAAAGGAGATAGAGATAGAGACAGGGAGGGAGGGAGGGAGGAAGGGAAGAAGGGAAAGAGAGAGAGATGAATTTATGTAATTTCAAGAAGTTTTTTGTTGGTTTGGTTTTGTTGTTTTGTTTTTAGACATAGATTTCTAGTTCCATTTAGTATTGCCCCCTTGTGGCAAACCATAACGTTTGCTAACTCTAGCAGAAAACCTTAAAGCAAACAGCAAGACAGGCTAAAATGTAAGGAGCACCTGCATATGCTAGGCATGATACTCAGGGCGCTTATGTACAATAAATATATCACCTCATTTAACCTTCTCTACAGTCCTGTGAGGAAATTTAAGTACAGTCAGGCCCCTTTTCAACAGGTGGGGAAATTATGATTCAAAATGGTTAACCTCCCTAAGTTTACATTGCTAGCAGATACTGGCTTTGGGATTTTGATCCAGGTCTGTTTAGCCAAAAAGGCCATGGTTTTAAAAAGTCAAAATCAAATGCATTCAACAAATACATATCAGTATCTATCATATGCCTATTCCGTGGTAGATGCTGAGAATATGAGGGTAAGCAAAAACGTACCTCATTTCTGGTCTACATTTTCAGTTTAGTAAGTTAGAATAGAGGCATTCATCAAATGGTCACACA
This sequence comes from Mormoops blainvillei, assembly GCA_004026545.1. Taxonomy (NCBI): domain Eukaryota; kingdom Metazoa; phylum Chordata; class Mammalia; order Chiroptera; family Mormoopidae; genus Mormoops; species Mormoops blainvillei. Next base: position 31,381 of record PVJD01003162.1, read on the forward strand.
AAGGTCAGTTATTAGCTGTGTGATTTGGGGAGATTTACCTTTCAGGCTTTCTGGCTTCCCCAAGTATAAAATTAGGGGTGACGGTGATAATGGCTATTATCTATTAAGTGCTTGCAGTGTGCCAGGTAGGGTCCTAAGCTCTTTATATCCATGGTTTCACTTAGGTCCCACTTAGTTCTATACATGACACATCTCTGTGTGTCTTTGACTCAGGATGAGCACGCTCCTCCACACTGACAATGAGAATCAAGTATGGGTGGTGTTTTGACACTTGACCCATGTGTGCTAAGAGACACGCAGCTGTGTTTGAAGAGGCTGTTGTGTACCTCCTTACCTCTTACAGGAGCCTTTCCAGGGGATGCCTCTGCCGGATTCCATAGCAACCACCGGGCACATGGGAGGAGGCAAGTTTTTGCCGAACAACTGCAGCGTCCCTGATCCCACTAGGCTACTAGTCCCCACTCTCACTCTGGAGGTGGGAATTTTATGAGGATGAGAACACACAAAAAATCCCGCAACAAACAAAACCTACAGGTTAAAAAGTACTGACTCTGACTCTAATTACTATGTACAGATATGAAAGTCGGACAGTAAAGAAGTCTGATAGGAAAAAAAAAGGATTCCTTCAAAATGTAGTGCTGGAGGAGAGCTCTACAGATAACCTAGGACACCAGAAAGAGAAACAAGCGTGTCGTAGGGCAGAGAAAGCCTGAAACACTGCTGCAGGCAAAAATGACAAAAATGAAGCTGTCCTAACGCAGGCACATCAGGAGGAGGACAGGTTCTTTGGAAAATACGCTGGGAAAATAGAAGGCAGCAGGTGAGAGGAATACCAAATATGATATAATTGGCTTCATAAAAGAAACCTTAGGCTTGAGTCTGCGGGAGCTGAGCAAGGCTGCTGAGGACAAGATACTGTGGACATCACTCAGTCACAGGGTCACCCGGAGTCAGAGCTGACTCAACGGCACATAACACACCCACTCTGACTGCAAGACCACAGAGCAGTGAATATGTCCGTTAGGACACATACACAAATTTATAGTATATTTTTACATAGCTTTTTTCCCACATCTATACTCTTTGCTTTTAGCCCTAAGCTTTTAGCCCGCGTCTTAGTCTCTGTATCTCTCACACCTTCTTTATATCTCTTACATACTACCAGCCACAGAAGACACCTAATAAATGTATTGAATACATGAGTACCTTGCAGTCTTTTAAACATTGTTTCTTGGCTTCTTTGGTAGAGGCGCCCAAGCCGATGTGTAGGGGAGCAGAGGAAGGGGGTCCTCCAGGATTCTCCCATTTGGCAATGGAGGGAGGTCTCTACGTGTTTCCTGGGTTCCACTGAACGCGAAAGGCAGCGTGGAGCCCATTATCTCTGCCTCCAGGCTGTGAGTCTGTCTGCACTGAAGCTGCTGCCATCCAGCGCCCGGTGACAGGCCCTAGCTGAGGCAGGGAGAAATGTGATGAGGAAAATAACAAGCCCAGAAGGAGCTTAAAGAAACTAACTGAAATAAATGACTCCACACCCAGCAAGGAGAAGTCATAACTCAGTCAGAGTGAAGCACACTCATGAATGTGATAAGGAGGATAATTGAAAAAGAACAGACCCAGAGTCTCTGTGGTCTGAGCACTTCACGTGGGGGAAGAAAACCCCAAATCTGAAAGAAAGTCAGCAACGAATAGTCGCAGTGGCAACTTCCTTTATGAAAATAAAGGAAAACACGTACTATATCTTAAAATGTACACTAAGTTAATTCTGTCAGTGTGAATTGATTCCAAAAATGAAATTAGAAAATTTTACAAAACTGTGTTTAATAATGTTATTTTTTCAGAATGGATACAGTTTGTATTTTTACATTTGTTAGTGAATTCATTTTTTTTTCTCCAGCTGCCATTTTATTAAATTTTACTGTGAGACAGAGGTAGATTATTGAGCTTATACTTTAATTTACTAGATAAATAAAAGTAGTAGAAGTGGTCTCAATTCCACTTACTGCCCATTTCACCCTTCTAATCTTTTCCCCTGTGATCTTTCAAAAAATGCTTCAAAGATTTGTGAAGCTCTCTGAACTCTGTTACATTATGGTGTCAAATAGAATAACATTTACCATATAGTGAAAATCTTGTGAGTATGGAAGATGAGTATTTGATGAATTATTATAACTCTTCCAAACTTGCTTTTCCCCAAACTTTATATCATAAAAATTTTCAAATATATAAAAAGGTTGAAAAAATATGCTCTCCACCTGACTGAACAAATGTCAACATGTTGCCATATTCATCTCTCTTCCCTCTCTCTCTCTCTCCAAATAACTTATTCTGTCTGTCCAGAAAAAGTCAAGCCATTGATAATATAATGAGAATGGTTTGTGCAACATTGATGTAACCTGGCAGCCAAGGAGAGTGGACTGGAATGTGCATGTGTGAACAATGACGACTTCACTGTACTAATGAGTAGGAGTGGTAGATGCCATTGAATGAGCATGTGTACTGTGTGGTCTTTGCATTCAAAATGACTGAACAAGTAGAGCAACAAATCTGCATCAAATTTTGGGTTAAGCTTGAACATTCCTCCACGGAAACTGTCCGGATCATTCAGAAGGCTATAGCTATGGGCAACTGGTGATTGGCAGCTTCATCACAACAACGCACATGCTTATGCATCACATCTGTCTTGTGCAGAGTTGTTTGGTGAAACATCAAATCACCCAGGTAACTCAGTCCTCCTATAGCCCAGATTTGGTGCCCTGCAACTTCTGGTTTTTCCCAAAACTAAAATCACCTTTGAAAGGGAAGAGATTTCAGACCAGCAATGAGATTTAGGAATACGATGGGGTAGTTGACAGTGACTGAGAAAACTGTGTGAAGTCCTAAGGTGCCTACTTTGAAGGGGACTGAGGTGTCACTGTCCTATGTACAATGTTTCTTGTATCTTTTTCAGTGAAGTTCTCTATTTTTATATATATATGTATATATATATAAATTTTATGAAACATTTAAATATTAGATATCTTGGCACATTATTCCTAAATATTTCAACATACATTATTATAAAAAAGGAAGTTCTTCAACATAACTAAATCTTAAAGCATATTAATATGCGATAAAGGTATCATCATATGTCGAATTGTTTTAAAAGTATTTTTTATACCTTAAATAAAAATATATATGGGATCTAACCAAGGTTCCAAACTCAGTTTTAATCTGTGTCCTATATAATTGCAAAACACTATTTTGGAAGACAAGAAAAAAAAAAGCTCATTAATCACCACTCCACTCACTCAGATTTTGGAATAATTGTGCCTAGATTGTGTGAAGTTTCCCAATGTCCTGAAGAAAATGTTTGCTAATCAAATTAAGAAGATTGTGTTGAGTAGAACCATTCTAAAGTCCCTAAGGATCAGAATTTGTCATTGGTGGTTTCTGGGAAAGGACTGCTCTAGGGGAAAGAGAATGCTATGCAAAATGCAGTCTCACATATAGTGTGTGGTCAGTAAATATTTTTTGACTAAATTAATGAACAAAATACTAGGGACCTAAAGACAGACAGCATCAGCATTATCTGGAAACTAAATAGAAATGCAAATTCTTGGACCTCGCCCTCCACCTACCAAATCAAACACTCGGATAAGGCCTACCAACTGTGCTTTGCCAAGCCATCCAGGTGATCCTGATGCTGCCTAAGGTTTGAGAATAACTGGCCTAGAAAAACTCCTGGACAGGGTCTAGATGGAAGAACGGTCTTAGAGAAAGGGAGTGGAGGGTATAGTTTCAAAATTAGGTAAGGGGAGGAAAGGTAAGTGGAATGATGAGCAGATGCTTAGCTAGATGCCAATACTACGGGAGGCAACCTGCAACCAAGGCCTCCAATGAGAGCTGATAAATAAAGACCCTTCAATTACATTGTTTGTAACTATTTTTATGGAATGGTTGTGCTTTACACTCATTGTCAACATGAGGGGTTGTTTTTGTTTGTTTGTTTGGTGCATTTGAGAATAGCTTTTATCCACAGAAAAGACTATCAGGTGTTTTATTTTTTACAATTTAAAAAACTGGCTTACCCTAGGCTCCTGGATTTCACTCACAAATAGTATTGTTCTATCTATAAGCATAGTAAATGTTAGCAATCATTCTTAAAGAAACTGAATAATATCTAGTCTCATTTACAAATTTAATACCCCTTCCAGTGAACATCAGCTTAATGGGCCAACATTTAAACATCTAATATTTACTTTCTCCTTTTTATGTCTTACCTAAGCAAAACCTTTCTGAATGATAAATACTCCTACAAATTTAGTAGCAAACTTATATAATGGCCAATCATAAATTATCTTAAATATTCTCATAAATCTTTTAAAATTTCAACTTAACTTTTCAAATTGAACAATTAAAGTTATTTAATAGGAGTTATTTAAAAACAAAATTGTTATAAGAACATAAAATATAAAACAAATTATTTTTTTCCTAAATATTTAACACTATAGTTTTGATTCCTTAAATCTTTTCCATATACTACATTCTAAATCTTTCTAGGCTACAAAGATATATTTACCACTTAAGGAACACTGTTATTATGTCAGTTGTCTGAGGTTATTTAGACCAGATAGTTGAGCCATGACATTATTCCTTGTTAGTAACCAGAAGAAGGCTCACTGAATGATCTTTTTCATAGTCACTTTTATGTATTGTTTCATTACTCAAGTAGATGCTCATGAGCCACAGATCTGAATTCAGATTATACCTAGTGTGTGACTCAACTCATATAGAAAGAAATTAATACATTTCATACAATGCAGATTCTAGCTATATATTTATATTAACAATCACTTGTTCCAACCCACAAAATAGATTCCATGATGTGCTAATAAGACGCAATTCCCATTTGTGAAATTTCACAATACTTTATTTATTTATTTGTTTGTTTGTTCATTTATTTTTTGATACATTCAAAGGAGGCTTCCAGAGTGATTATTTAAATAGAATTTTCATTTTAAGACTCTGTTATGGACTGAATTGTGTCACCTTAAAAATCCGTATGCTGAAGCCCTAACGTCCACGTGGCCGTATTGAAGACAGGGATGTTAAAAGGGTGATTAAGGTTAAATGAGGTCATACAGGTGGAATCTTAGTCCTATAGAACTGATGCCTTTATAAAAGAAGAGACAACCCAGAGATTGTTCTCTTTCCACCAGGTGAGGACCCAGCAAGGCTATGTGTGCAAGCTAGGAAGAGAACTCTCACCAGAAACCCAGCTCTGCAGGAACTTTAATCTTGGACTTTTCAGGCTGCAGACTGTAAGAAAATACATTTCTCTTGTTTAATCTATGGTATTCTGTTATGGCAACCTGAGCTTTAATAGATAAACTCTATTAAAGACATGTAAATGCAAAAATTAATACGATCTTTCATTTTCCTATAGTTGGGGGGTCTACAACTCTAAGCAATACTGTTCTTTTTTTAAAAAAAAATCTAATTGAATTATGAATACCTCATGTAAGCTAACTGACTTGCAATGATAATTGAAAAGGCTATTTTACTAGTGCTCATCCATGTCTAATCTCTTATCATGTTGTTGTGCCCAGTTTTGAAACCATACAAAGCTCAATTTTGGAGAATGTGCTTAGCGTGAGTATCCATTGCAGGAGAGTAGCCAGCTCACTCCCCTCCCCCCAAAAAAATTCAATCTGGATGAGTCAGGTTAGCAACAATCAGGTGACTCCCTGGGACACAGAACAGACAGGAATGATATGGCTTGTCCAGCTTCCTCAGTTCTTTTTCCTGACCCAGTTCCTTCCTTTGAGAGGGAAAATTAGGTAAGACAGGGAAGGGAAAACCTTTGTTATAACAATGACTCCTGGTGTCAGGTTTTAAGGTCAGTATCAACATGAAACAGGTATGTTGGGATCCTGCCTATTAGATGCCCCACTCAGAAGACAGAAGGATGACTCAGGTCCTGAATGACCTGACTTTTCCTTCCCTGCTGGGAGTGGGACTGCTGAACAGGGAATGAAATAAGGACCAAAATATTGAAAGAGTATGTTTGGCAAGGAGAGGGAGAACAAAAAGGAGGGATTTCCAGGATATTCCTCTGTCTCAAGTGGACTTCAAGTGACTGATGATGACTCAACAGGAAAAGTGAAGGCCTGCTTTGTACCATTTTTAGAAACCATGTACAGCCCTAATGACCTGCTAGTGAGATATTCTGATAATTAATTTTTCTGCCCTTCCAGATAGCTTGTTTATATACAAAGGAGACTGTTATTGATGAGGCTTTGTGTGTGTGATACACACACATATATATCTCTTGTCTGTAAAGCAGAACAAAGTGATAACTAACATTAGAATGTTTTCTCCTCAAGTAAGAAAAAAAAAATCACAGTTCTCTTCTAAACTGTTTCAGGGCACCTTCAAAAGTGAGAAAAATAATTAGTAGTGAAATCATTTCTTTAAAACATATGATTACTCCTATTAGTGTAGGAGGCAGGACTCTTAACTGTGACAATATGAAAATGTCATATAGCCTTTGGTAGAGCAGGCAGTTAGACAGACATGAGCAGAGTGGGAACAACAGTCCAGGTACAGGATGTCACCAGGGCAGAAAGGCCCGGGTGCCTGGCAATTGACAAAACTAGGAAAGCAAGTATTATATCATGGCGCCTCATTCCCAGGGCGACCGTTCCTCTTCTAGCATACCAGTGGGCACGCGGTTTGGACTCTTCCCTGACCTCTCCTCCCCTGGCATGTTGCTAGTCATGTGGTTAAACCCTCTTAGAGGAGGAGCAGAGGGGCCAGGGAACAGCTTCACACAATTCCCATACAAGCCCTGCACAACCACACCCTTAAGCATTAAGCCTCCGGGACAATGAGGTTCTGGCCTGCCTCGAAGAATCTTAGGAACGAAGCCGTGGGTCTGTTGACCACAGAGACAGAGTTTTGATCTAACGAGATATAACATCTAGGCCACAGCTGTGTTTCAGCTCCAGGCTCAGAAGAGCAGCAAAGCCAGGTGGGGCAACACCATGGCTCACATCGGGATGGGCTGCAGTGACTAATGCCGCTGCTCTAGCACTGTCCAATCAGTAAAGACCACCACCCTGAAAGGACACACCTGGAAGGCTGATAAATATTCTAGTGGGATCTTCCCCTGAGAACTCCTCTAAAAATCTTCATCATTGGGAAACAGATAAAAACCTGTAAGACAAAGGACTCAGTGCATTCTCTCTTTTTCTAGAGCAGTGGTCCCCAACCTTTTTGGCACCAGGGATTGGTTTCTGGTTTCATGGAAGGGTGGGAGGACAGAACAGGAATCAGAGCTCAGGTAAGCTTCACTCATGGCCCAGGTCCTAACAGGCCACGGACTGGTACCAGCCCATAGCCCGGGGGCTGGCGGCCCCTGCTCTAGAGCATGCCTATGCCTTTTTCCTCCCCCTTTCTTCCCTCAAGTTTTTACCTTTGCTTTTTTTCCCTCCTCAGATCCAAGAGCCCTCTCTTTGCCTCTGTAACTTTTTCCTGAGTCTACACAGCCCAGCTGGCTCACTTCTTTTACTTCTGTGACTTTTTATATACACTTTTGCTAGTATTTGAGTTCTTGGCTCTGAATTCTTTCTTAGTCAAACTTGAGGACTGAGATCTAACTTTGCTGCTAACGTTTGGTCCTGTTTGCTGTTACTAGTTTCGATCAAGAGTATAAAAATGAAGTAGTATTTAGTAAGCACCAAGAATCCACATAAATGTGTTTGATTTTATGGCAAAGTAAGGCCACTAAAATTCTATATCTTTCCCATAAGTCATTACTTGATGATTCTTCCTATAATTGCTCTCACTACTCCCAAATCTACATCTCCAAGCCAGCCCTTGTAGTTGTTACCCACTGGACATGTCCACAATGGCTATTCCGAAGGTACGGTAAGTTCAACATACACAGTTTGCTACACTTCATCCTTTTTCCTAAACCTTTTCTTCAAATTGCAATTTCTGCCTTAACTGTCTGAGAAAGAAACTTGACACGCAACCAGTCACCAAGACACCTTCCTGATATCTTTGGTGTCTCCCCTCTCCTGTCTAGCCCCAGCTTCAGTGATAAGTCAGCCTTCATTGCCTGGCAATTAAAACAAGCCCTTAACTTGTCTCCACGGCTCCAGTTAGTCGTTCTCTAATCCATGATTGCAGCCAGAGTAATCTTTCTAAAAAAGCAAGTCTCATCATTCTCTCCAGGGCTTACAATCCTTTCATGGCTCCTCATTGATTAATGGATGGAGTCCAAACTCCTTAGTTTACCAAACCACTCTCTGTTATCAGTCCAACCTTATTGATGGTCAGATCTTTTGCTTCTGGAATTATGCTTTGGTCAAGCTCAATTTCTTTAGTCTCCCCTAATGAGCTAGTAAAAGGGATTATCAGAAGTTCAAGAGGTTTCTGTGAGGTTTTCTGTTTTAATTTTGATGATTTAAAAAAATACTATAAGCATATTTTGTATCACCTAAATCAGTGGTTTTCAAACTATAGGATACATAAAAATCATCTAGAGGTCTTATTAAGGGGCTGACCTTGTTCCATAAACCTTTTAGGGCCCAAGGCATTTCTAATAGCTCCTAGGTGAGGACAATGTTACTATTCTGTGGATCACATTTTGTGCAATAAAGATTTGAATGACCACTTTCTAATTGAGTACTATCACAACATTTTCTCACTGTCATGGACTAATGGGTGGAGAGGCAGACAATATTTTAAATAATACATTCGTTCCAAAGGAAGGCCAAGTGATGGCACAGCTTGCTATATGAATAAAGATCTAGCAATGGTTCTAGTAAAAAAAAAAGTTGTGAAAAAATCGAATCATCATTCAGCACAAATTAATAAATGCATCTTGAGCTCAAAAGAATCAGAGGAATCACACAATATGATTTTAGCAAGAAATATTACTCATATAATTAAATTGATACTGTAATTTAGAATGATGTTAGTTTTTGTATATATTTCACAAATAATCCATTCATCTGTTTTGGTTTTATATAACAGACATGAACTTCAGGATTTATATTTAGTGGTGTGTCTCTACATAGTTAAGAAAACAATTTTACTGACCCTAGGGTATCAGAGAAATGTATTCCTTTATAATAGGTCTAAATACAAAACACATTTTTGAGAAACACAGGACTAAACCAAGTTGTCTTTCTGCCTTTGCTCCTATTGTCACCTCTGCTGGGGTACCCTTCTTTAATCTTTTGTCAACCTTGACACCCTGTTATGTTCATTTTGCAGACAGCTGCTTCTCCCTTTAGCTCTTTTTCAGAGACCCATGGTCAACTTTAACTAAAACTGTGTATTATCCTATTTTCTTTCATAAGATGTAAACCTCACTGGACACTTGACTGTATGTGTTTGCTTACTTTGTTGGCTGTCTCTTCTATTTTAAAGACAAAAGTCTAGTATTTGTCTCATTTGTACTTGATCAGCGCTTGGCATAACAAACTTGCTCAATTAATGCTTCTTAATGTCTGAATTGACGTAAAACTTGGCTTCCTCTTTCCTACAGAGGAAGAGTATATCAACATACCACACATTCACATCTGTAGGTAAAAAACAATCTTCTCTGATGAGAAGTCTGAATTTTTGTTAATTTTCCAAGGATCTGATTGTCGAAGTCAAAGCTTAGCAAGTTTTCAAATAACATGAAAAGAACATTGTATTACATTTTGGTTGATGCATCATCAGATATAAAAATAGAATGGAAAGGCTGAAAAATCTGTACTCAAACCTCCAGCCAAAGTATGGTTAGACATTACGGGTGTTGGAATTGTAGCTAACTTTTAATTTTGAGTTACACAGGATAAGTTCTGTAGCCCATAGTTCTTCTGGCCCCAACTTCCTTGTGTTTTGGTTTTGCCATTCAGCTTCCTTTAACACCTTCATTGGAGCCGGAAGAGGAAGTGAAGCTGTTTGCCTTTAAGGACAGAACAAGGCCTGAATTACATTTGGTTTTATTTGATAATGAAACTGATTTCCTGACCAGTGTATAGAAGGAAGACTGCTTCCTAATAAGACCCTCTCTGAATTAACCAGGATGATGGACAGTGTGGGGTTGGGGTCAGGATGAGGAGCTGGGGACCCAGAATGGGCTCCATCCAGTTCTGTGCCCAGTGTACAAATATGACTATAGTACGATACGCAGTCTGTTTGAGAGAATGGCTTTAATGGAACAAAGATGGGCTGGCAAAGTACAGAAGTAGATTTTTACTTCACATGCATAGCTGCTGCCACTTTACTATCACAACAAGATTCTTTTGACCCTAGAAGTCATAAAAGCTTGCATATCTCAGTGGTTTGGAAGAAAATTAATCCATATATGGCTTCAACTGAGCATTTCTCTACTTAGAACAAGCAATCTATGAAGGCGATTCCTCTTCAAACTCCTTCAAAGTTACTTATTTTACTCTAGCAACTATGCTCCAAACTCATGATTTTATTACTCTTCCTGGATCCCTCTTCCTGGAATGCCCATCCCTGTCTGTGATGGTTAATTTTATGTCAACTTGATAGGGGTAAAATGCTCAGCTAGCTGGTAAAACATATTTCTTGGCTATGTCTGTGTCATTCTCTGGAAGAGATTGACATCTGAATTGGTGAACTGAGAAAAACAGATGGCCTTCCCTAATGTGGGTGGACATCATCCAATTCATTGGGGCTCAAATAGAAAAAAGAAGAAAAATTGAAGAAAGGGTGAACTTGCTCTCTCTGTTTGAGCTGAGACATTCATCATTTCCGCCCTTGAACTTCACTGAGACTTACACAATGGCTCCCTTCCTAATTCTCCCACTCCTTTCCATTTTCAGGTCTGAGACTCAGACTGTATTACATCAGAGGGTCTCCTGGCTTTCCAACTCGCAGACTGCAAACTGTGGGACTTCTCAGCCTCCTAATCACACGAGCCAATTCCTATAATAAATCTCCATATATATCTTATTGGTACTTTTTCTCTGGAGAATCCTAATACACAATCCAAGGAAAAATCATTTTTCAAAACTTTACCCGGATATTACCTCATTCAGAAACTTTCCCAGCCAGCTCTAGGGAGGGTCACCAACTTTCTCCTCTACGTAAGCTCTATGGTTTGTGTGGGCTTCTAGGAGGTACCTAACATATGACATTACATCTGTTGACCTGATCTCATTAGGGAAGTACCAGATACATGTAGACGTGCAATATTAAATCAATGGTACAGTGGAAAGACTACTTGATTAGTAGTCTAGAGATGTGGTATGAAAACCCTCTTTCTCCATATGGCCAAATAAAGAAATTCCTCTTTTGTACATCTTATAGATTAGGTTTCCTTGGGTGATTTTTCTCTTTGGGAATAGGATATCAACCAGTGTGTGTGCCTGCACTCTCACCCAGTCCCTTACACAGCGAGTGTGTGTTCAAATATTCATTACGTCGAGCTAAATGAAACATGACCTTCTTGTTACTGCACCAACACTGTCTCCTGCGTCTCACACACAGGACCTTGGTGCAGAATTGCTGGTCCTTTTCCACTTGGTAAAGAGGAAGACCCACAGGCCGAAAACAGGTCTGCCCTATTTATTTTCTGATGTGTCAGGAAACTGTCCATTGCCCATGTCAGAGGACGGTTATTTAACATCACTGTGTATTTAATTTACTGTCTAGCATTGCATTTACAAAGGAACTGAGCTAGCCTTCCAGACTAATTTTCCTTGATGTCTTTGCTCTACCTGTAAACTGTGTTCACTTCTAAATGGTTCCCTTTCCTGGGAATCCCACTCTGAGATAGATATCTAAACCGCAACCTGCATTCTGAACGTCTTAAATGCCTGCACACTAACCACAGCAGTTTGTTTATTCTCTGTTTCAACAGGAACAAATATAGCCGCCAATTTTTGCCTTTTAAGGTAGCAACCCAACTTAATACTTGGGGGCGGGGGAAAGCCATCACAGTCCTGGAAGACACAAAAATACAAAAACATCAGAGCAGTTTGTGTTCTTTCAACATTCTCACTGAAGACTAAAGCAATGTTTATACAACATTATTTAAGGGAATAGGAGTAATTTTGTGGTAAACAGTATATCTAAATGATTGCTTTTTTAGGCAGCTTTTGAAATTTTATCATGTAATGTGGTTTTTCAGGGCTCAGCTTGTGTTGTCTTTACCCATATGTTATTGCCAGATGGGTTATGGGGTGTGATTGGAGGTCATGTAATTAGTATATTCACATTCGTCAAGTGACTCCACGTGGTGCAGTCTTGACTCTATTTCTCTGATAGCAGTTTTTACTTATAATATTGGGAACTGTCATGGTATTCCTCGAGCAATGGTTATACCTTACTCTTTTTACATATCTTTATACTTCATATATTTTGTCTCACTTAAATCCTCTGTATCAGTCAGAACCCTTTCAGTTGCAAGTTACAAAAACCAACTTGAACTAGTGTAAGCATTATGGGGGAATCTTTCTTTTTGGAGGGTGAGGTCTTAATTGAAAACTTTAGGGATAAATATGACTTTAAACATAGCAGGATTAAGGTGTCTTCTATGTCTGTCTCTAAACGCTCCAACTCTCAGTTCGGCTTTTCTCTCCGATAACTCAAAGTGAGCTAGCTTTGGCTTCACATGTTTCTTAGTGATTGCTACCTTGGAGCAAAACTCAAGAAGGATTCCAACTGGCCCTTTGTGAATCATGTGCCCATCCCTGGGATGAAACACAGTAGAGAGAGGGTTGAGATACTCTTTTTGGCCAGGTTATTGTCACTTGCTAAACCTTGTGGTCTAGAGACTGGTGGGGCTAGTATATCCATACCACATGGGGTAGAGAGGCTCAGTTCCCTGAAGGAAAAAGAGATTTCTAGGAATCTAACAATAGACATCCACTCTGTTATCACAAACACTACAAGAAGTATTATTTTTCCTATTTTGAAGGTTCAGAGAGATGGATTTGCCAAAATATATACAGCTAGTAGATAGTTAAACTGAATCTTCTAATCCATTTTGTTGCTTTTGCTGATCTCCAGATAAGAGAACATATTAACCACTTTAAAAAAATTCTTCCTTCTCTTTGGAAGGGACACATAAATAGGCATATAAAATTACCATCTCAAAGTAAAATAGTAATTTGGTTCACTTTATGGCTTTGGAAGAAATCTGGAATAACTTCAAGTGGTTAAAAATGACAATAAATGATCATTTTAAATATAGAACAATGTGGTAGGAAAAAACACCAAAATGTACAACTATTTTGCTGTAACTTTTCTAGTTCCTGGAAATATTCTGTAAAAAAAATAATTATAATTTCAAGTTTTACTGTTCGGATAATTTTAAAATAAATTGGAAAAATAATACCACCAGAAAAAATAAAGCCCCTTAAAAAAAATAGTACAGTGTGCTTTTAAAAATACTATTGCACTGACCTCACATTTCCATTAATATTCTCCTGGGATATCTGGGTGGGTGGCAGCGAGTTGGGTCAGAATGACACAGGGAAAAGGGCAGAACCAGGTTAAGAAAGCAACTCTTTGTTAAAGGGTAGCTTTATGCAGGTCTGGTCACAGGGGAAGCCGAGGACCAGGAGAATGAAGGTAAGAGGTCAAGCAGTGTCTTGTAAAAGAACTAAGCGTGTGCACCTCACTTGTATTCTCTGTTTCTAGAGACAGAGTAACGCCATGGATTGTTCTTACCCAAATCATAGAATCTCCAAAGCCTAATTATCAGGAACTATTTAAATATTCAAATGTAACATATTTTTATATAATTTCATTATTAACTTCTCTTGCTTTATAAACATGCTTAATAAGCTTCAGAAGCCTCAAGCTACCACCTCAAGAAATTCAGAAAAAAGTTGAATAAAAACTGAAAAAGTCATTGATAGACATTTTGTGAAGAAAATAGCAGACAAGAACACCAGTATTAGATTGCACTGAGAGAGAGAAAATGCAACTCCCTGAGGTGGACTTACGATGTTGGTTGTAAAGAAAAATGAGTTAGGCTTTATGGAAAACCTTCTTAAATAAGCAAACCAAGAGAAATTGTATCATTTTAGTGAAGCAAATTCATGTATTACATATATCTTGAGGTCTGACAGAAAAAAATGACCATAACCTAGAAATAGCCCATAAGCAATAAACGCTTTTTAACCATGTAATTAAGAGTGCTCTCAAAAAGATATCCTAGTATTTAAAAATAGTCCTGTGGTGTTTTTCTGTGAAGATGGGACAATGCTTTTGGTGCTGTAGGGTAACTGAGGACATAGCCCCTCCACACCCTCAGAGAACAGGTGGCTGCCTGGCCAGCAGCCATAAGGAGCGGGGAACAGCCTATATGGGGATGTCCCAGCCCTCTCAAGGCCCCTGTGTCTCAAGGCCCCTGTGTCTCAAGGCTCCTGTGTTTACCACGGAAGTGTAGAATTTTCACATGCTACTCCCTCCCTAATCCTGTAAGTAGCACCAAGGTTGGAGGCTGGTGCAGTCTTTCTGGCACCAATCCGCCACCCATCGGTGCACTGCCCTGTAACGTGAGTAATACATGGCATGTACACGGCATGTCCACATCTGCTGGTCCTCCAACTGTTTTTTTTTTTTTTTTCCATAATATCAAGAACACAAGCATGGCTCCCCGGTTTGGAGCTCCTGCGTTACAGGTATTAAGGAAAACAGGCACAGGCATAGGCACGCGAGAATTTTAAAATATTACGTGTTTAAAGTAAACACTATTTTCACAATCCATTGGGGAGTAAGGGGAAGAAATACACTGACTGACCCTATGGTGTCTGTAGAAATTTGACAATGTCTGTAAATTATTCAACAATACATAACAGATGTGTTGGTTTAAATGTTCTCAAAATCTTTGTTAGTATAACAACTTTACATAAGGAGTGCACTTTTTATACTAATCTTGGTTATTTTATCTTTTGTCAGTCTTTTCAAAATACTTCTAAAATGTCTTACTTTTTAGTAGCTAATGGTAATCTATGCCAACCCTTCTTGGGTAAATCAGATCAGTTTTTGTTTTCAAAATATCAGAAGGGAACAAAACCAACAGTGCAACGGTTAAAAAGAAAAAAGTTTATCATCTCAATCTCATTTTTGAATTCTCACTTGCATTCTTATATTCTTACACCCAGAAAGTTACTCACTTACGTTCTTGCAACCACAGAGTTCTTTGCTGCATCAAGCCAGCCTGCTCAGTCAAGCACCTAGGAACTGGCTGACAAATACGGCAAGTGGTTCACCTGGAAAGGGCTGAAGGAAGAAGCATTGGCAGAGGGATCCTGATAATATGCTCACCAGTTGCCCAATGCTTCCCTCTCTTTATAAACTTTCACTACCCAATTTTCAGATAGGAAAAGAAGGTTCTTGATCCCTATTGGAACACAGTGTTGACCAGCATTTGCACAAATCAGTATGGACTGACAAAAATAAGCTCTCTTAGGCTTCTTGGTATTTCACCTGTTGGAAAAGAGAGACATTTCTCTGCTCCCTAAGGGCTGCAGGAAGAGCATGTGTGTAATGAGGACTGTTTGAGGAACTGGGCAGTTCTGTGGCAACCATACAATCCAATACACTCCATAGCCTCTCTAAGAGATACACTGAGAAGATTGCATTCAATTTTAACAAATTGGAAAACCTTTCAAGCTGCTCATAAACAAACATGTTGACAGTGGTATTTGTTTCCAACTTAGGTGAAAACTCAGTGACTTCTCTCCTACTAGACACAGCTATTTTAAGAACAAGAACGTGCTAGGTTTTGCAAACAAGACAAACACTTATTGCTATCAACTAACTAGATCTCTCAACAGTTACAAACTTGTTTCTTTATTGTCTTGTTTGGTAGGTAGGTCTTGCTTTAATTATGATTCTTCAGTCTTTCTTCCAGATGGGCGTAGAGATCTGCATCAAGGAAAATGATGCTTTATTTCGAGCTCTCTTCTACTTCTCTTTGTGTTTGTATTTCACCGTCCCTAAAAAATATTTCAACTTTTCTTGTCAGTTAACCAATTTCAAACCTTTTTCAGGGCTCAGACTAAAGAAGCTATACACATTTTAAAATTATTTTTATGGACTTTGCCATTTGGCATTATTTTTATTTTAGCAATTTTCAGAGTTTACATGTAATAATGCACTTTATATAATAATGCTTAATTATTATTATCTACTATTTATCCAATGATCTCATGCTAGCTTATAAACACTAATTAATTGAGATTTACAAAACCCTGTAAAGTGCCAAGTACAATGGCCAGGTTGTGTTTAACCACTTATTTCTCTAAATGCTGCTTTGAAGTCTTTGAATACTTAACCAGTGATTATAAATCATATTGCTATTTGGGAAGCTTGAGTAGATTCATTTTTATCGTGTTCCCATGGTTTTCAAATAAAGTTTTTATTCATGATTTCTGGAAAGAACAACAGGAAATTTGACTAAGTGATTTTGACTTAGAGTTGAAACTATATCTTTAAGAATATTCAGATCAGCAAGAGAGCTGTTGCCACATCAGTCCCCTGTGACTATAGCAATGGTACACCCCCTTATTCCCACTACAGCGTTTTCCACAGAAGTCAGCCTATAAGACTTCAAAGTCTGACCCACAGGGCATGTACACTGAGGTCACAAAGATTCATGAGCCAATCCCTTCCTCCTCACACTGTCTCTGCTTCTCTCTTCTGACCTCCTGTCCCAAACTGAAAGGATAGAATTGAGCTGTGGGCTGATAATCCAGAGTTTGATGGTCTTCCACGTATGTGACCTAATGAATTGATCTCACCTCTTTAAAATTGTTTTCTATATCAAGTGCAGGCAAAGTAATACTTACACTCCCATTTCTCAACATTGACTATTATAAAGTGAGATAACACGTATAGCTGCTTCCTTTTGGAGTCTGTGCTTGGTTCATATTCATTCACCAAATATTTACTCAATGCCTATTATGTGCCACACTTTGTTCAAATGGCTGGGAAAGTAGCAGCGAACAAACTAACAAACAGTCATTCTCATGGAGCATATATCCTAGTGGGCAGGAGGAGATAAGTAGCAAAAATACATAATGTGCTAGATGGTGGCGTGTTATCGAGGATTCTGATTCCATACAGGTTCTGCCACTTATGAGCTATCTAGCCTTAGGAAAACTCTTAGACTTCACTTTACCTCAGTTTTCTAATTTGTGAAATAGGAAAAAGAATACTACTTACATTTTAGGGTTGTTTTGAGAATTCACAGCCCACTAATATTGAGAGATTATTTCTGGCAGTGGAATTGTGGATGAGTTTTATTTTCTCCTTTATAATAGCCTATGTTTCTGATTTAGTTTCCAATAAGAAATTTTTACTTTTGAGATAAGAAAAAATGAAGTTATCCCCTGTCACCCAGTTAATGCTATTAATATTGCCTGTATCACAATACTGTACTTTGTTATTTAATGAGATCTACAGCAATTGTCAACTGTACAATAACTGGGATGCCATTAGGTCAGTTGAATGATTGCTATGGTTCATTTGTTTAATCAATTCTTTCTTCTTAAGGGTGAAAGGCAATTGTTAGGTAATGCAAAAGTAACTAACAACAACATAGCATCTCTAGGTTGGAAGGGACTGTAACTGTCCTAAAAAAGGACTAAATTTCAACATTAAACTATAAATGCCTATAAGTTAATAAATAGTAAAATACTTAATATGTTAAATTCTAGGAGATGCTCAAGGCCCTCTAGTCTTCGCACTCCGCTCTTTTCCTAGGCAAACTTACCCAAAGCAAAAACTTCAATTACCAACTGTAATGCATTCCTCAAATTTTGACTATATCTTAGAATTCTCCTCTGGTCTCCAGATAAGGTTTTTTTTGTTGTTGTTTTTTTTTAATCAAGAATAAAAATTTGCATTGGAGGAAACAGAACATAGGTTTTAAATATAATAGAATGGGCGCAAGCTTAGAGGCTGAAAGATATCATTCTAAATTCAGCTCCAGCAAAAATAGAAGAAGATGCCTAGGTTGAGGGTGGAATGAAAAAGGGGACCAGGGTATGACCTCAGATGAGATCCAGACAGACAGATCTCATTTAATCCACTTATAATTGGGTGCGTGGAGGGCATCAAGAAAACTCAAGATCAGGACATTGCTTAACTCATTCATGAACGGCAACAGGGAGCCACCTGGAAGCCCAACCAAACCACGGGAGCCACGCAAAGCCCGCAGACCCGTGTCTCAACGGAAAGCACCGCGTGTGGTCAACAGCAATCACATCGGTTGTGTGTCTCCACCCCCACCCCCTCTTAACAAAAGTCCAGGGCTCTCAAACACACCAAATCAGATGTGAAGGTGGGAATAGAACTAGTTAACTGCAGGGCAGGGGCAGAAT
Organism: Mormoops blainvillei; assembly: GCA_004026545.1. Lineage (NCBI taxonomy): Eukaryota > Metazoa > Chordata > Mammalia > Chiroptera > Mormoopidae > Mormoops > Mormoops blainvillei. Next base: position 49,740 of record PVJD01003162.1, read on the forward strand.
GGAAACCCTTTGTATAGTAGCCCTCAGTTTCAGTGAACAACATCTGGTTGGACAAGCCAAAAATTTAGGAATACTGAAATATTCCTGGATAACTACTACACCCATTCCCCAAATGTTAACAGTTCACTACATTTGCTCTTTTTCTCTGTACACACACACATACACATACACATTTTCCTCCTGCACCCTTTAAGAGTAAGTTGTATACCGAATGCTGATTTACCCTTAAATTCTTCAGTCATTATTTCCTAAAATCACAGAAATTCTTTCACATTAAACAGTAAATTACCAAAATCAGGAAGTTACTGTTGATACAATATTATAATATTATTTAATCTATGAGCCTTATTCAGATTTTATCTAAGGCCTTAGTAATATCATTTATACAAAGAAAATCTTAGATCATATATTGTATTCAGTCATCGTTATTGTTTAGTCTCCTTTAATCTGGACTGCTTCCTGAGTTTATTTTTGTATTTCATAATATTGATAGCTTTGAAGACTATACATCAGTTATTGTTTTTTATTATGGTAAAATAATAAAACATAAAGTTTATTACCTTAAACATTTTTAAGTGTAGTTCAGTAGTATAAGTATATTCATATTTTAGTACAACAGATCTCTATAACTTTTTCATCTTCCATGACTGAAACTCTATACCCATTAAACCCTCATTCCCTTTTCTTCTCTCCCTAGCCCTTGGCAATCTCCTTTCTACTTTCTGTTTTTATTATTTTAACTACTTAAGATACTTCATATGAGTAAAATTATTTAGCATATGTCCTTCTGTAACTGGCTTACTTCACTTAGCATAATGTTCAAGCAGTTTCATCCATGTCTTAGACTTTCTTCTTTTCTGAGGCTGCATAACATTGTATGTATCAATCACATTTTCTTTATCCAGTTATTCATTAATGGACAATTGTTTGCTACAGCCTTTTGAGTGTTTTGAATAAAGCTGCAATTAACATGGGTGTGCAAAGATCTCTTCAAAATACTGCTTTCAGTTTGTTTGGGTATATTCCCGGAAGTGAGATTGCTGATCATATCATAATTATATTTTTAATGTTTTGAGAAACCTCCATACAACTTTCTATAATGGCCATCCTATTTTACATTCCCCAAAAAGTGTACAAGTGTTCCAGTTCTGCACATCCTTACCAACACTTCTTATTTCTTGTGTCCATCTGAAAAGATGTGAAGTGATAGTTCATTGTGGTTTTGCTTTACCTTTTTCTTGTTATTACTTTCAGCATCTTTTGATGTGCTTGAATTTATTATTCAAGTCTTTGCCCATTTTAAAATGGGATTTTTTTTCTGTTGTTGAGTCATAGGAGTTCCTTGTATATTGTGGATAGTAACCCTTATCAGACATATGATTTGAAAATATTTTCTCCTATTCTAGAGCTTGACTCTTTACTCTATTGATTATTTTCTTTGATATACAAAAGTTTTAAATTTGGTGTAATTTATATATTTTTTTCTTTTGCTGTCTGTATTTTTAGTGTCATATTCAAGAAATTATTGCCAAATCCAATGCCTGAAGATTTCTCCCTATGTTTTCTTCTAGGAGTTTTATAGTTTTAGATCTTATGTTTTATTCTTTAATCAATTTAAAAAATTTTTTTGTAGATAGTATACAGTTATGGTATCAAATACTTTCTTATGTATTTGTGTATCTAGTTTTCCCAGTACCATTTGTTGCATTAAAAATGTCACAGAAGTGATGTTGTGTTCTTCTTAGTTAATTGGTTTATTTCTGATGATGTGAACTTTGATCATTTGGTTAAGATGCTATCTGCCAGGTTTTAGGAATCATCATTTGACAATTTGTTTTCTTTCTTCTTCCATATCCAATCCAGAACTTCTTCCTGTGGATTTTACTACCTAAATATTTCTCAAATTCATCTGTTTTTCTTCTGTGTTTTTTAATCAAGTCTCGCTGACCTCTACTATCCCACACATGCTATTGGAAGCCCCTTTTCTCACCCTTTTGGTCTTCTGACTCCTACTCTTTCTTTTGATCTCAGCTCAAACATCACCTCCTCCAGGAAGCCTCCCCTGACCTCCCAAAACATCTCAGGTCCCTTTCTCTACATTCTTATAGCACTATGTGCATTTCCTTCATAAGACTTGCTACTGTGGTAAATTTAGATTTGTGTGTGTGTGTGTGTGTGTGTGTGTGTGTGTGTGTGTGATTTTGGATAAGTAGATGAATTGCAAATTCTGTGGCATCAAAAATTGTTGCCTGCCTTTATGTCTACACAAAGTGTTTGGCTTATAGCATTCATAAATAAGAGTCTAATAATAATAGCACATCATCATTGAGTATTTGCTATTTGTTAGTAACTCTGTTAAGTTCTTATTATCTCTATGTTATCTCAGAAATGCAAATGTGAATGAAATATAGTTCAAGGACACAATTGCTATGAATGTTATTGAATTTTCCATTTATACAATCTTTTATAAATTATATAATTGTGTATCTGCTTTTGGTAACATTAAATAAGTAAAATATATGTATTATGAACTGCAATACGGAATCTGCAATTTAAAAAAAGATATAATTCCTTTGGGGGATGGAGAAGGTCCATGGACAGACTACTGCAGTGACCAGGAAATTCCAGACATATAGATTAAGAGTACATTACTGGAGAAGAGGGAAACTGCAGTTAGGTCAAGTATTAAATCTAGGTTTGGCAGCAGGGACTTTAGCGCAAATGACTCCATTTTAGGCCTGTAGTTTTCCCTTTAACATAATTTTGCTGCTTTAGAGTTTGTTTGCAGTAACTGTCATTAACTTGCAATTTAGTTAATGACGTGTATTGCCTGAGTTGAGGAGTAAGGAGTTAATTTTTTAGTATATGAGTAGTGAAAAGTTGTTCATATACCTATAATTTATAATAGAAAAAAGAAAAAGGAGGTGGTATATCTGGAGTTCAAATATCCAACAGCAAGGTACTTGGTAAGATCCAATTGGTTGAGTAAACATTTTATTACTGAAGAAAATAGGTGCTCCATGTATTTGTAGACACAAAGAGTAGTCTGGTTATCTACATCAACTAAGAGGTGCCTGAATTTGCATTGTCACAAAGTAATGCATGATTTTGGAATCTGCTTTAACTTCTGTGTTTTTCAAAAGAGATTAAAAAAGCTTTGTTAATGTCAAGACACAGGACTGGGTTCTGGGCACCAAAGTTCCCTGTAAGGTGTAAAAAAATACTATCTTATGCAATAGGGAGGAAAACTTCTTTTATCTCTGAACCCCACTAAATAAATTTTATGATTAGAACACTAAGGAGAATGCTGACGCGGAGCCTGTTGATTCAACATAGAAGTGATACTGTAGTTTAGTTCCTGAGGGCAATAAACTAAGAAGCTACTTGATAGAGAACAAAAGAAAAGACAGTTTAAAAAAAAGCATAGTGTGCTGTAATAGTGTTAAGAAAAAGTCAAATTTTTTCTTAACCTATATGCCATGTATCTTTACACACACACACATACGCATACATTTTTCCCCCAAAATTGAATCCAACCATACAAAATATGTGCTAAGTGGCTTTTGTCAAGCAACATTATATCACAACTGTTCTATAATTTTAACCATTTATAAGATTTATTTTAAAATGAATTATTTTTTAAAGCAGCATCCCCCTTTTACCCATTAGATGGTCAGGTCTCAGATTAAATTTTGGGGAAAACCTAGCTGAGCTGACTTAGGAGCGGACTGTAGCGCACAAGGTGGCGACAGCAGAGCTCGGGGCGCTTACGCAAGTCCCTGCGGCACATTCCCCAGCGTCGTTTCCGAGGGCTGCGGAGTACCCGGTCATACTGCCACGTCATGATTCACAAACACATCCACTGTCGCGGAGCATGTTGCTGCTCCATGTTGCATTTCCTTAGCAAGTACGGCTCGGCCGGAAACATCCTGCACGCAGATTGGGGAGCACGTCCATCGCTGTTTGCTTTGGAGTAATTTCCTGAAAGTGGAATTCCTGAATGAGAAAAGTGTAGTTCTGGATGGAGCGCGGCTTGGCAAGTGCCCTAACAATATATATCAGTTCATAACACATTTCAGAAAATTAGAAAATGCAAAAAACAATTGTTGGCACCAAATGGAAGATATGCCATTGGTTATTTTAAGATGCAGTAACATTTAATTCCACACTTTAGGATAAATTAATCAAGGACTAAAATGCATAATCTTACTGCTGAGATAAATATTCACTGGGTAGAGTCAAAAATGAAAAATGTAGCATTCTTTCAAAGATACCATTTTGAAGCACCTGAAATCCAAATTTTACACTGTGTTTATTGATTCTAAAACTTTATTAATTGTATGAAACATCACTAAGCCTTGAGGAAAAAAATTCAGTATTACCACAATAAATGTCTGCATCGAATATAAAATTTATCACAATTATATAAATGCTAAATTGTGAGAGGCAGGTCTTAGTATTGTGGATATGTGGTGATTCAATGCTTTTTAATATTAAAGAAATCATGAGCATCCAACTAGTAGAAAATTTTGACTCCCTAAATGAGTCATTAAATCTTCTCACCTCTTAGGGTATAAAAGTCTATATTCAGTAATGGAGCCCAGAAAATGGTGCTTTAAGTGAAAATGATGGTTACAGCTAAGGAAAGGGTACAACTATAGAGCTAGGTTATAATTTATACTGTGATGTTTATTGTAAACTTTAGTATTCAACTAAACCAATGCCTCCAAATTTAATCCGAGAGCTAATTAAACATAAGTTACTACTTGCAAGTTATTGTGCTAAGAGTTTCTGAGATGTAATGCTAAATAAGACCTGATCCAGGTGGAGCTTTGTACATTTTGGGGGGAGGGAGGCATTGGGAAAGGCTGAGGAAATAAGAAGAACACAAGAATCTGGGGAGACTTCATTTTTGTTCCTCCTAATGGTGAGAAGTGGGGTGGCCTCTTGATATCATGATTAAAGTTGGATAAAGCAGAGAGAAGCATTAGAGAGGTCTGGGACTAAAGAAAGAGCTAGCACAAGGGGAGAAGGCAAGACAGGAAGTCAAAAAAACCCAAACAAACAAAAGAGCAAATGCTGTATGAAGGAAACGTTGGGGTGGGGGCTCTGTGTGGACTAGAAGGTCAGGGGCAGTTCAGCAAACCTCTCCAATTCGCACGAGAGCAGAGACAGCCTTTACAGTGGGAAAATTGATGATGCGTCCCAGCATAAACAAACAGCCCTCTCAAAGAGCGGGTCACATGTTGAGAAGCTGAAAAACAAGAGCAGGCAAGCTCTGGAGAATGCCCTGTGGTGATGAAGGGAGCCTGCTTCCTGGAAAGCAGTCAGAATTGTATAGAAGGTTTGTAAGTAAACACATTTTTCAGGCTCAGCTAAAAACATGTTTAACACCTCTCATCTAAGGGCCTAGGAATGTTTCGATGACATTTACATTAGAGCTTGCTTGTATTCCATAGGATAGGAATAAAATTGGAATGTTTTTGTGACCTGTTCCTTGCCCTGTGTTCTGATTAATTTATTTCCTTCAAAAAAGAGATACTATAGACTCAGGGTTATGTTAACAATAGAGAAATAACAATAGAGAGAATAGGGTTTCAGATTCTTTCTAATCCCATGTTGCATAAAGGGTAGGGCATGAACAGGTTTGGTGACTTTTAGCTTAGTAACTCTCCTCTGAAGTGCAGAGAACAGCATTTGCATAGGAATGGGATTGTATCTATACTGTGCTGTGCATTTCTTGGAAGTGGTACAAGGCATTCATGCATAATTACTATAGAGTTTTAATTTTTTACAAGACTAAAATGGATGTGGAATAAAGTGAGGCATGAGTTTCTAAGACCAAAATTTGATCCATTCTCTTTCTTTTATTCTTTTATTACAGATGCATTTGTTCTACCGATTTATCTGTTTTGTTTTTTCTTTTTAACTCTTATAATTTTATAGTAAGGCAGAGCAGTATGAACCTAGGAAAATTCCTTGGCAAGTAGAATAGGGAAACTGAGGCAGAGAGCGGAACAAAATGGCTGAGCAATTTACAACCAAATACAGATGGTCACCTCCCTAGAGCTAACATCTAGGCCTCAGCTGTGTTTCAGCTCCAGGCCCAGAAAGGTAGCAAAACCAGGTGGGTAACACTAGGAGCAGCTGCAATGTTGAACGACCTCCTGTTCTGGCCCTGACCAATCAGTGGAGACCACGCCCCTGAAAGGGCACACCCGGAGAACTGATGAATATTCCCCTGAGACCTCCCCTAAGATTCCCACATTCAAGAGATAGACAAAAACCCTCAAGACAAAGGACCCAGAGTGTGTGCTCTCCCTCTGGGGACTAACCTGAGCCGTTCTCTTTCCCCTGTTCTTCCCTCATGTCCTCCCCCATAGGCACGCATCTCCTAAATTCCCCAGACTCGCAATCAGGGTAGGAATGGTCAGCGGCAGGCTAACCCTTGAACCTATCTCCAAGGCTCCCTTTTCTCTGACTTCCCCATGAGCTAAAGCAGCCCAGCCTGGGCTCTCCTGTTGCTTCTTCTATGCTAAGCCCTTCCTCGTTTCACTGTCCCCAGCTTCAGCAAACACACCCTCATAGTCACCGGGACTCATGTGAAAACTTTGCTACACCAAGTCAAGAACCCACTCGCTACGGGCTGGCCCTAGGCAGGCCCACTCAGGGCCAGGTCCTTATCTGGTAACAATAAAAGCAAGTCTGCTTACAATTAACACAGAAGTTTTAGCAAATTTCTCAGGAATTGGGGTATGAAAATAAAAGATGGTTACTGTATAATTGTATACTATAATTGTATACAATTTTTTACTTGTTTAATTTATAACCTTTCTATAATAAATACATATATTTATTCCTAATACCATATACATTATAAAGATGAAAAATTGAGAGTAAAGGGAAAATACCATGGTGGAATAATGTATTTATATATTTTTAATTAATAAGGTATCTTTCTTGTGAAGAGCCTAACCACATGAAGGAGAAACTTCCCAAGTAGAAACACACTCTTGAGCTATCAGGACATGTGAAAACAACACATGGTGCCAGAACAGTGGGGGGGCGCAGCTAGGTAAAGCGAGGGGGGGGGGCGGGGAGGAGAGGACAGACATGGGAACTCAGCTGGCAGCAGGCAAGGAGAGAGGTCCAAGAGCAAGCTGGTAGGGTACAGCACAGACGAAGAGCTTGAGGGGATTTCAGAGACCACCGAGTTCCAACCTGAGAAGAAAAAAATAATCCTGAGATGTTGATCATTAAATTACAGTGGGCGGGAGAGTGAGAGAAAGAGCAGTTAGGCTGTTAATAGCTGGGGGCCAGCTACGAAGACTGCTCACATTCCCGAGTGTATGCTGGAACTTTAGAATTAACCTCCAGGTAGATCTTTCCTTTACTATCTGAAAGAGAGAACAGCCAGGCGCCAGCAAACCCCAGGAGCCTCCCCTTTTGTTTACACAAGAACTTGCCTACCACTAATCCAAAGAAGCAGCAAACACTTCTCTACGGGCTCTACACCTAACCCTATCCTTACCCAGCTTCATCTTCTCCCACCTCCTTTAGCTGTAGCCATTGTTAATTCTTTCAAAACAACTTACATCTTTCTCCCCCTACTTGATGTATAAAAAATGTTGGCCAGCTCCAGGAGGGTGCATATATTGTCTTTTCCACCTGGTGCGGCTGCTGGTGGTTAGACTTCATGTCCCAGGTTCTTTAAAAAAGACTTTCAGCCAGGGAAATTAAAATTTATTTTTAAAAACTCTTACTTTCTTGTGAGGAAACTGAGGGCCAGGGAGGCAGGGGATTCTCCCAAAGGCAGAGTTGGCTCTCTGTCTCAGCTCTTGAGTCTTCTAACTCCAGTCCAGCAGTCATTCTTCTACGTCATGTGGGTCTTGGCGGTCTCGACTTGTGACAGGAACCCTTTCTCCATGCTTGCATTAAATAATAACTCTGAACTGTGCTCTCTTCTTTTTCTAAAATTATTGAGAAGAATCACAAGGAAAAAATCTAAGAAGCCTACAAATGACAAAATCCCACAGATAGAAGATAAACCTATATATAGCTTCATCTTCCTCCTTTATTTCACTCTGCTTGATTCTCCAGCCCATTGGTGATCCCTCTTTTTTTTTTTTTTCTTAACCTAATCTTTTTCAAGGAAGAAGGATTGCACTGTGATTCAGTGGACTTCCATCACCTGAGTTTGAATCTTGGACTCTAGAAATAACATATATGACTTTGAGCTAGTTGCAAAATACCCTTGTCCCTCAATTTCCCCATCTGTTAAATGAGGATGATGACATAGTACTGGCTTCCTAGAGTGGCTAAGAGGATTAAGTAATTTCAACCCAAAGAAAATGTTTAGAACAGGGCTGACACTTGGAGTGCTCGATAAGTATTAGAGATGATGATTATTATTTCAACCTCTAATCCCTTGACTGCTGCTGCCTCTGCTACAAATGGCCAATTCACTTTTCACCTCTCAGCTCCTCTGGAAGCTTCTCCAGATTCGTGCAGGCCGACATGCATAAATTCCTTTATGCTCCTTTGAGCTTGTACACACATCCATTAGAACAATTATATTAGGTAATATAACAGAAAAAAATCAAATTCATAATTTAAAGCTTAAAGTGACTTGTAGCCACTTCTGCTTAAGGACCTTCACTGAGTTTGTTAGATGTGAATAGGAAAATAAATGTCCATGCTGTTTTTTCTCATGTAAGGAAGGTCAGGACAGAAATTTCAAGACCCTTGGCAGATTCTCTAGGATGCTAAAGGGTTGAGGTCAGTTGTTTGGCAGGGTTCTTAACTAAAAGCTCCCTGGATTTGCAAAGGTAAACCCCGAGACAGGTGACAATGGTTGTGGTTGGCAGGGAGCGGTTGGAGAGTTACATTACTTTGCTTTTGGTAGTCAAATTGAACAATAGAGAAGAAGTTTGCCTACAAGAGTCCAGGATAACTGCGAATCAATGGCTTTTGAGGTAGATGAGATCTGAGCAGCATTCTGACATAAAACTCAAACCTAATGATGTTGGCTATTTACACAAATGCCACGTATTGGTGATGTGTGCGTGTGAATAAGGAAAATGTATGAGTTATATGACTGGGTTAGTATGATCCAATTCTGGGTCCTCAATATCATTAACACAATTTGCTGATAAGACAGAGCTGAGTTTATTGCTTAGCACAGTAAGGAAGCACATCACCTCAAGAGAGCTTTGGGAATGTCTTGCAGGGGAATAAGTAAGATAAGATTTTCTTGAGAATGAAAGTTTGGTTCCATGTGAAGGTGTGCACTGAAGAGTGAAGAGATCTATAAATTGAACTAATTCAACCCTAGAAGGTACGCGGAGCTGAAGGTTACTAGGAAACATGCAAGCTACTCTCAGATTTCTTAAAAGAGTAGGAGACCCAAGGTTGAACATACAATATGGACCTTGGGTCATTTGATCTTCAGCCTTCACAGTATGTCTTCTACCTCACCACTGGCCAATGTCAAAAATGACTTTGCAGTTACCACACCCACTGCACTCTATTCAGGGGTCTTTGGTTGCCACCCTTATTGCTCTTTCTCTGGTGGTAACATGAGTTCCTCGTCTCTCATGTGAACTCCTGCCGCCTTCCTAGTTAGCCTCTTCTTTCATCGGATGTTCCAGAACTGGCAGTCAAAGATTTCGGAGGCTTGCCTGCACTTTCTAGGAAAATATTCCATTCCTGGCATATGAGTTAGTTCACAATAGACCCTTGGCCCTTCCTTATCTCTTTAAATTCCTTGTTTGATGAACTTTCTTCCTGGCCCCCGTGTTCCACTGCATAGAACACCAACACCATCTTATTGGAAAGCATCCTCCCCAACTTTCCCCCTGTCTGGCTAATGACACTGATCTTTCAACTCTCAGCTCGAGTGTTCCTTCTCTGGCATTTCTCTCAACAATATTCCAGTAAAATCAGTGATATTCAAAATACTGAACTTAACAAGTACAGCGTGGGGAAAAAACCAATCAGAACAGATACTGGGTAGAAACAATTTGATGTTCTGTGTAATATATGTCAGCCCTGAGTAAATCTGACCATCCTTATGTGATGTGTCCTCTGAACACAGCATGCATAGTTTGGCATTTATCTGTACCTGAGGCCATCTTCCCCTCAGAGTGTAAGCCTCATGAAAATCATGGACCATGTTTATTCATTTCTTTATCTCTAGAACCCAGGTACAGTAAAGGCACACAGAGTTTCTTAACATTTGTTGATATCAAAAGTAACAAACATCAGAGAGTACTGAATGTAGGCTTGGCAAAAAAAAAGAACAAGAAAAGATACTCAAGCATTTTACCAGATAAGAAAAGTAAGTATGATAGAGGTTAAGTATTTTGCCTGTATTCCTGCTTGCCTGGGCTCAGAGCCAAGACAGCCTAGCTCGTTCTTGGTGTCAGCGATTTGCTCTGTGGCTGTGAGGTGTGGCTCACTGTTGCTGCCACTCCTCAACGCACTGTGGCGTTCTGGCCTGGTGACTTGGGTGCTTCACTTAAAGGTTCAGCCCACTCATTTTTTCTTTATTATTTTCTTTCTTTCTTCCAATGAGAGAGAGAGAGAGAGAAACATCAGTTTGTTGTTCTACCTATTTCTGCATTCATTGGCTGAGTCTTATATGTGCCCTGACTGGGATAGAACCCACAGCCTTGGCGCATCAGGATGATGCTCCAACCAGCTGAACTATCAGCCAGGACTATTTTATTTCTTTATTCCTGGGTTCCTTCCTCATTTCCTTAACAGTTCTTTGAAAAAAAAATTAAATGAAGGAATGCTTACACATGTTAAAATAATGAAAGCAGGGACTCAAACAGACACTTGTAACATTGGCATTACTCACATTAGCCAAAAGGTGGAAGCAATCCAAATGTCTATCAACAAATGAATAAACAGAATGTGCATATACAGTGGAATTTTGTTTAGCTATAAAAACGAAGGGAATTCTGATATGTGCAACAACAGGGATGAACTTTGAAAGCACTGTGCTGGGTTGGTGCACATGTGGAGGTGTGAGGAGAGCGGTGCCCTGAGAGGAAATGGAGGCTTCATCGCTTCTCCACTGCCTTGTCTGATGCACCTCTCTCATCTGGCTGTCCCTGAGTGATGTCTTTTCAGCATAAGCTGGTGATCTAGAGGATGCCAACAGGAAGGCTGTCACAGCCTGGAAGAGGCCTCTCCAGAGCCCAGCATGCTGGCACCCAGATCTCAGACCTGCAGCCTCCAGAACGAACAGTTTTCCCAGGACAGATTTGTTTTGCTCATACAGTAAATTAACCTGCCCTTACCAAGTACATTCTTAAAAGGCAGCACAGTTCAGCAACTTCATCTTTATGTCGAAGATCATCAAAACAGGCTGAGCTGTTTCACCTTTTATGCAAACCTGCGTCCTGTGCTCAGAGAGGATCTGAGTGAGTTGGTGCTACTGTTAGATAAGAAAGAATGCCCTACTACAAAGTGTTTGTATTCATGGAAAGTATGCAATATTGAGTTGAAGGTATTGCCATCTCAGATACATCTCTCGTGGGAGCGTGGTGACATTCTCTCTACAATCTTTTTGCTTAAAGTGTGCAGACCACCATGATCTGTCTCTTTTGGAAAGCCTGACAAGCCTTCTTAGGCCTCCTCCAGACCTCAGGGTCAGGACCTGCACGGCACATGGCCTTCGGGTGACTCTGAGCGCACGGACCTCTGGGAAAGTGTGGCCAGCACTGCTTATTGGAGAACAGCTGCCTGGAAGGGACAGGCTGTCATTTTTATTAGCTCTTATTACCTTTAGCACTTAACTTTCTGTAAGTATTTGCACATTTTTTCCTGTTCAGCTCAGCCAACTCCTCAAGAGGATGCCAACCATGTAACTGCCATCAGATCTAGATGAGTGGCCTTTAGTAAACTGTCTGCATGAATCAGTGCCATGGACGTAGGCAGCTACCCAGATGGATGTCCCCATAGAGCTGTCAACTCTAACACCAAACAAGACTTGTTTCTCATCCTAGTCCACAACTGATACAATTACTAATAGTTGACTTGGCTCAAAACTGACCTATTATGTAAATTCTTTTCTGATTACATCGGCCTCAAGTGTCTGTCCCTTTTTGAATGCCTACAGTATATCATTCACTTTGCAATTAAACACATGCTATATACCATGACTACTTCTCTAGTTAAATCAAATTATTACTTGTTTTAAATTGTTATCAAACTTTGCTCAATATATAAACTGTTACCAGTGGGCAAAGAACATGTTACTTCTTTGTATCCTCTAGAAAGCTTTATCCAGTATGTTTAATAAAATGGATGCTGGGCAAAGAAAGAAAACATTATGCTAAGTGAAATAAGCCAGATACAAAGGGACAACTGTTGCATAATTCCACTGATATGAGGTAGTCAGAACAGGCAAATTCATAGACACAAGAAAGTAAAGTAGAGATTACCAGGAGCTTCTGTTAGGGATAGTGAAGAAGTTTAGAAATCGATAATGGTGATGGTTGAATACATGTGAATAAACTTAATGCACTGAATTGTAGACTTAAAAATGGTAAATTTTATGTTATCTATATTTTATAACAATTAAAAAATAGTATCATAAGGCATATATTGTAATAAAAACTGGCAGTTTCCTTTCATGTATCTCCTATATTGTACTTCCACATGCAGGGGTAACCATTTTTTACTGTTTTGTTTTTTCTGGTATTCACATCTGTATTTATAAATAAATAAGTATATATTTATACACACACACATACACACATACACACATACACACTTCTAATTCTCGATTTATCCCTTTTCGACAACACCTAATTATTTCCTGTTTTGATTCTTATAATCTTCCCACTTTTGAGCCCCATCTTCTCAGTAGTGTTTCTTTGTGGGGTTTTTTTTTTTCTGTTTTCTTTTTTGGTCACTCCTTTTCCTTTTGTAACTTGAATTCTGCTGCTGAAAGACCAGTATCATGTGTCAAGAACAGTGTGTGGATGTAGTCCAGGCTACTTTATTCCCTACGGAGTACCCTTGTATTTTCCTAGACTGCAGTGCTGTCCTGAATATCAACTCACTTGTCTGGGGACCTGGCATGATGCTGAGCTCGGAGCAGTTGTCTTATTTTCATGGCTGGACCCTAATCTCTACATTTCCACCTGCTGGTTCTGGCTGGGGTCCTGCTTCTAACAGACAGGTCTCTTACACTCTGATCCTGCAGCCTGTATGGCTTCAACCGGTCCCGTTGCCTCGAGATGTCTGCTTCCATGGTCTGCTCCCCAGGATGAACGCCCAAAGATATATAGATAGTAGGTTGAATTAAGGACAAGTTCACCATGCCTCTTTGTACCCTGTAATTAATTTTATTGTGTATCCGGTCCTCAGTTTCCTGGTGCCTTTGCCTCCCCTTTGGGCTACCACACTTATGCTCCAAAATGGCTTATGGCTAATCCTTTCTACTATGACAGGGCAACTTTTGAAGCCAAACCAAGCCAAACCAAGCCAAAACAGTACAAAAGAAAACAAAATGCTTTTCTTTTCTAGAGATCCTGTGGGTTAAACTGAAAACTTGAAAAAACTCGAAAAACTAGGCTGGGGATAGAAAAATCACACATTTACAAGAAAACACTGGACCCTGAAGGTTGGGCTCCTGGAGGAAGTAGATGACTAAAATAGGACAAATACAGGCAATAGCTAGAAGAAAATATGGGCTGAAGTTCTGTTTCTGAATCCTTCAACTTTCATTTTTTCTTCTGTAGTAATAACATCTGTCATACTTTCCTCACAGGGTTACTATAGAGAGCAAATGAAATTCTATATGTGAAAGTGTTGCAGCAGATGTGAATCTCAGTCCCAAGTGTCAGGGGGCAAGAGACTCAGCTCTATTTTTGCATCGCATGCTCAATCCCCTCTAACAGTAGAAACCTAATTTTGGTCAGTTTGGGGTTCTCACATCTCATCTCCTTTGCTTGCACCTGAGTTCCTTGTGGCTTCTGTAATGAAAGGCATTCGGTATATGGCTTCTTTGGTTTACTTAGCCATATTTGAAGACCTGCCACATGCAAAGCACTTAAGCAAATAAAAAAGAAATTTGTTCTCGTTCGTAAAAAGCATAGAGTCCCAGTACTCTGTTCCTCTTTCTTGACTTTACCTTGACTACTTTGCAGTTCATCAAGATATCCAACTTCCTTTTACAGAAAATTGTTCACGTCTTATTTTGTAGACTGTGCATTTTCTAATTCTGTCACACAGAATGTGATGTGAATGGGACTGGAAATTGTTTCATTCTCTTTTTTTGTTTGTTTTTTCTTTGTTGTTTTGTTGTTTTTTGAGGGACTGCAATCTGAAGCAGTGCCTAACTTCATTGCTATGTGTGATCAACCTGTGTGAACGCACATTTTATTTTTTAATGTTCATTATGCCTTTTAAGCATCTGACAGAGATGCAACTCTTTGGTATATGTGAGAGAACTTTGCAGATATACTTGTGACTTGTTTTTCATTTTTAAAATTTTATTAATTTTTTATTTCTTAATTATTTTTTCAGCAGCATGGTATTGCAGAGTACATAGGCTTTGGCATCAGAGAGTCCTGACTTAAATCCCAGTTCTTCTACTTATTGTTTCACATTGAACAAGCTGTTTAATATCACTGAGCATTTATTTATTTATTTATTTATTTATTATTGAATTTATTTGGATGACATTGGTTAATAAAATTATCAGTTACAGGTATACAATTCTACGTACATCATCTGTATATATTGTTATGTGTTCACCACCTCAACCAAGTCTCCTTCCATCACCATTTATCCCCCCTGTACCTCCTTCTACTCCCCTCCCCTGCAGTGCCATTATAAACATAGAAATAGAATTAACAAATAAAGTCATTCAGGAGTACTATTTTCAGGCATCTCTCTAATTAGCCATTCCTGTGACCAACTAGTAATCTGTATTCTGTGGGTGACATTCAATATTTAATAAATGCATCTGAATGCATGAATAAATAAAGGAATAAAGATGAAAAGGAGGTGATGAGGCATTCGTATTAGTTACCTTTGTTCTTTGGTGGTTTAAATGATTGCTGGTTTTCAATGATTCATCCCAGGTCTGGCTTCCTCTTCCCCCACCTCCACCTCCACCTCCGCCACTAATGCAAAGTTGGCTCCCTTTCAGAGAATCGGCTCAAAGTTTACTATCTGAGACACAGTAATATCCTCTCCCCCTTCTGATCTGTTTTCCAGGCTGGGCCACCAGCTTGGATCACCTTTCTGGCTTCTGTTCTCCAGACTGTTTGTTCTAGTTTTTAGAAAGCTCTTGGAATTGCCCTGCTCCACAGGGTGAAAAGCCTGCCATGGCTCCAAAAGGGGAGGGTCCTGGAGGATGACCTGGGGTAGTTAATTCAGTGCCTTCGGTGAGCAGAGCGAGGCACCCTGGAAATATGAGGGGATTGAAGAGTAGGGGGTAAAGTGAAGATCTTTAAGCAGAACAAGAGGCTGTGTAATTTAATCCAAAGTGACTGGGAATTTTCTGAGTACTCCGCAAAAGCAATTTGGTCACGTGGGTTATTGTCGGCCTCCCCACTCACCTACAAGAAGCACCAGCCTTCCTAGAGCTGTTTGCTGTCTTTTTCTCATCGATTATTATCCCATTGACCTTTTAATATGAATATATGTCACTGCCTAGGTAAAAATATCTCCAGTAGACCTTCGTTCCCTAAAAGCTATGTTCGGAGTGCATTCCTGGCTCTACTGAGCCTGGACATTCCTAAGCAGATTGTCTTCTTTTCCTGTAGGAACATATGTGCACTGCCATTTCCACACCATCCCTTGGCCTACCAGGGAGAGCCCTCCCTGCCATTGTTCATGTCACTTCATCTACTGAAAATGCTCTCTTCCCACTTCTCCAGATGCCCTCTTCTCATTTCCTTCCCTAATCATTCCTCCCAAGCCTTACCTACTTCCCAATCTTGGGGATTTGTTTTCCAGGATGGCCATTTGCTCTGAACACCTTCAGACCAAATAATCTTTGTACCTAATGTGCTTCATTATCTGAGATCTGACACCTGTCATACTGGCTTTCAAATTTTTTGAGGAAAAAGGTTTTTCCTTATAACAAGTGTATCACATGATTAGTTTAGAAAAATTGGAAAATGGGCCCTGGCTGGTATGGCCCAGTGGATTGAGTGCTGGCCTGCAAACACAGGGTCGCCAGTTTGATTCCCAGTCAGGGCACATGCCTGGGTTGTGGGCCAGGTCCCCAGTAGGGGGTGCTCAAGAAGCAACCACACATTGATATTTCTCTCCCTCTCTTTCTCCCTCCTCCTCTGTCTAAAAATGAAATAAATAAAAATCTAAAAAAAAAATTAGGAAATGAAGATAAGTGTAAGGAAGAAAATTGAAATTGCTTTTACTTCTATCATTTTATAAAACCCCTCCTCATGTAGAAACATTTTATGGATTCTCCACAAAATAGTGGCATTTTTAGTATCTTGATTGAAAAAATATACAATAGGCACAAAATTACCATGATAGCAGCAATGTTTTAAAATATATTTATAATTTCTTGTCATGATAGTTACCCATACCTTTCCAACACAGTATTTCATATATGACAGAGTACTTTTCTGGGTTGTATTTTGAGTTTGTTAACACTTCTTTTCAGGGTCCTCTGTGTATTCTGGGTGGACAAGATTTCTTTTTAATGGAATTTTGTGTCATTGAGCCAGGGATTTGTAATCTCTAAAAAACTAGGCAAACATTTAAATATGTATCCACCTACATAACATTTGCATAGTTATGCATATTCATAAATATTTTAAAATATATATATATAATGTATATCATGTCACGTTTGTATAATATGTATAACAGTAATGTAGCTGACCTACCAGTGAAGGTCAATGTTTCTCAGCTAGCTAATGAATGGATCAAAATTACAGTTACTTCTACTCTATTGATGTTTTTGAATGCCTAGCAAGGGTAGCAGAATATTTAAAAGAAAAAAGAAAAAAGTATTTTTGTGCAAGGAATGTCTTGCATGCTAAAAAAGTTTCCCTTTGTCCATGAAAGCTGTGCAATCCTGTCCTAAATGTCCCCTTTGGTGAGCTCGGGCCTATAGCCAGCATACTGTCTCCATGGCAACCCCCTGGGGACAGACTGACTGAGCAGTCCTTGCACCAAGCGTCAGGTCAGCCTGAGGCAACAGCGGAGCTGCGGTCTGAGGATGTCAGGCACTATGGCTCTGATCCTTCCCCTTGGAGTAAAGGTGAGACCCAGTGGAATAGCAAAACTGGGTTTCAGTGAAAGCTCAATCCGAACTTTGGCTATGGGACCATCATGACCCCACTGCTAAACCAGTGAACCTATGTTGCCCTAGGCTTGCCCTGTTTAACCACTTTTTAAGGAGTTGTGTGGATTAATTTGAATGCCAGCAGGAAAACAGAATGGTTCCAATTCTAAAATTAAAGCCTCCCATGATAGCAAAGTAAATCGTCCTACCTCACATATACAGACTCACACACACAGACTCACACATACACATACAGTTCTAATGCCTACTGGGCTGCGAATACCAGTACGAATAAGCAAGTGAGAACATTAGAGAAGATAAATGCAAAACAGTGATCCTGGCTCAGGGTCACTTTATGGAAAGTAATCCATAACGCAGATAATAGAGAGTTTAGTCTAATCCCTTACAGAGCTGCCTTCCTTCAGATTTTCCCATTGCATAAGTTGCTCAACAGGATTAAACTGAGCACGTTTAAAATTTCATTAACGTGGTCAATCTGTGAAGTTACTATTAATGCTCTAAGGGATGACTTACTAAATTAAGTCCTTGTGGCAGACAAAGCAACAAGGAAGCCATTAAAAGCCCTTAACATTGTAAATAAGTTGTATATATGTTATATATATATATGTTATATATATATATATATGTTACATACACACACACGTACATGCTTGGATAATCTGTCTAATTAATGCCAGTTTACCTTTTCCAACAGAAATAATTCTGGTTTTTCATACAAAGGAGAAGACGAAGACCACTGCAAACAATCTATTTTTTCCCCTCTAGAAAATTCTACCTATTCTCTCTGATGCTATATTATTTTGGTTCTCTCGAGTAACTCACTGTCTCCAAAAATTTGCTCCATAAAAAATTAGTTCCACAAGGTGATATTTAAGAAATGTTTCCTTAATTAAAGACATCTAGAAAATGTTATATACTATACCCATCTTGAAAATTCACAATGCACACGAGGGTATTAACTCATGCCTTAAAATTTCTGCATGTTAAAGAAATT
Source organism: Mormoops blainvillei (assembly GCA_004026545.1). Taxonomy (NCBI): domain Eukaryota; kingdom Metazoa; phylum Chordata; class Mammalia; order Chiroptera; family Mormoopidae; genus Mormoops; species Mormoops blainvillei. The sequence goes on from PVJD01003162.1 coordinate 68,045, forward strand.
TACTTAACTTTAATTAGTAGCTCATTTCCAAAATATATGTAATGGGATCATAGTAAAAATATTTCCAGATGTTTTTCCATACCTGTTGATTCAGGGTCCCCACCTTTTTGGGGAGGGCAGTTAAAAAGTTATTTTTTCTCACTTTATTTATTTTTTACATTATTATTTTTTAATTGTACTTTTCCCTTCCCATTTATCCTCTCTATACACTCTTTCACCTCCTCCCACCTCCTCCCCCCTACAGCCACCACACTGTTCAGGGTCCCCGCCTTTTGAGGCAACGAGTTTCAGTGCTTCAGGAGAAGGTTAATATGAACTAGAAGGATAAAGGCATTGTTTTGACTGTCAAATAGTATTTGCTTTTGCTCCCTATGAAGGAAAAATCTTGAGCAGCAGGCTTGGTTTAAACTTGAGATTATAATGTCCCATAGTTAGAGAGAGCTAAAGGAATGATGTAAAGTAGCACTTGCCTTAGGGAGAAAGCCTGAACCTTCTGCCAGGAGGAGTGTGGAAAGAAGAGAGTCAAGGGAAGAGGAGTGGTCAGATGCATGCAAGGGCTTCACCTTTAGGCTAAGATCTTGTGGCAGAGCATTGCTAGGTAGGTCTGGAGTGAGGAGAAGTCAAAGCAGAGGGCCTTTTGTACCATTTCTTGGTCAGAACGCTGGGGTAATTATCGCTATAGTAACTGCACCATCAGGAGGGTGGCATTAGAGTACAAATGGTCTTGTGGAGTTTTTGGGTACACATTGAGTCTAAGTTAGCAATTTTGAACATCTTTTAGTTCCCAAATGGCACATAAATGTCCTAGGAGTTTTTATAAGGCCTCTGGGAAAACGGGGAAATAGCTGGGTGGAAAGAGCCCGTGGGCCTACTGCTGAAGATGATTGAGGTTGGTTACAGTACAAGATAACTCATTTCAGAGGCCAAGGGAGGAAACCGGCCAGCAAGAGGTCCAACTGAGGGCATGGTGGAGATTTCAGAGTGGCATGAGGCTGGGACAGCAAGGGAAGACCCCTGCATCCTGACTTACCCAAGAGACCACGTCTTGTATTGACCAGCTGCAGACATCTTCAGTGACCATTGGCAAGGTGACCAGTGCCCAGGCAGACAAGAGGCATCTCTGAGGAGATCAGAGGAAATGAAAAACAATACAAAAACCTCCTGCTGTACACTGTCATAAGGAATATAAACAGCAATGTGCTGGTAAAAGTCCTGCCCTGCAGCATATTATAAACTTCTGTGGTGCAACACCCCATGCCTGATTTCAGTCTACCAACATGGCATTGCTGAACTCAGTTGGAAAGGGATGTGTTTAATTTTCTCAGATTTCATGTAAACCCCACTCTCAAACATAGCTTATACCTGGATGCCAAATTAAGAAGGGATAGAGAGAGGAAATAAAAACCTGAAAGAGTATCACCTGAAGAGACTCAGATGTGCACTATTAACAGGCAAGTTAATGTTTCACATTCCTCCCAAGGCACTTAGCTGAGTGAAAGATTATTGACAAAATAATATTGGGAGGGGTGAATTGACATTGTTATTTTGCACAGCCAAGTGTTAAATTTTTTAACCTGTTCCATTATTTGAACACAGAACTTTTTTCTCCACCCTGGGTTACCATTGAGAATTACTCTTTCTTCATCCTCCATTGGCTTAATAGCTTTCTATAAATGGTCTCAGGCTCAAAATTTGGGCTCAAGGCTCAGGTTTTCTTTCCTTTTTTTTTCTCCCTTATGTCTCTACTGTGAGTATTCAAATGTATAAATACATTTTTTCAGTAAACATATGAGTCTATATCTCCCGTGTGACACCACCTCTAATGCTCAGTCAAATCATCATACATTTCCTCTTGGATCTCTGCCATCCAATCAAACCAATATGCTGTATTCATAACCAAATCTGGTATTTTTACCACTCTCAAATTATTCTCCACTTTCCCAAATTAATTTTTCCACTATTCTTGGAATCATCTTTGTTCCTTCCTTTCACACTTACTCACTTCTAAGAAATGTTTCTTTCACATTTTACCCTTATTTTCCATTCTCATTGCCACAGCCCTAGTTCAAACATTAATGACTCCATGTCTAAATAATCATAGTAGTCTCCATATGTGGTGATTTTTTACTTTATTTAAAAGCATATATCTTGCAAATGACTAAACTACTTTATTATTAAAATATTTTAAGTGTAAGTTAAGCAAAAACAAACAAAAATTCAAAATAACCTCAAAATCCTACTGCCCAGAGATAACACTCTTTGTTAATCTCTTGCTCAGTATTATTTTAGGTATTACTTCAGGTATTTTGACTGTTAGAATGTGCATATTTGTGTGTGGGGGGGAGAGAATATCAAATGAAATATAATCAGATTCATATATTAAATATAATCCACATACAATAACATTATCATTCATTGGCCTGCCAGGTGCTATTCTAAGCAGTCTATATCTGTCATCTCCATAAGTATTCATAAAATTCCATGAAGCAAATACGATCACCCTCGTTTTACAGATGAGTAAGCTGGGATTCAGAGAGTCCTACATAGATAGCTAAGGGGAGGGACGGAGGAAGTTTGATGAATCCCAACGCCTGTGCTTTTATCGCTATAGCATAACACTGCCCTGAGGTCATGCTGTGCATACTGCAGTTAGCCAGCTTTTTAATTTAACAATATAATGTGACTATTTTTAATGTTAACTACACATTTTATGAGCATGGGCTTGTGGAGGAGGTACAAGCTTTCCTCTACCTTCGAGGTTCCTCTGGCTGATCTAACAGTCAAACACACAGATTAGCAAGAGAAAGTAACCAAATGTGATGCATATATACGTATGGAAACCCTGCACACATGAGACAGTCAGAGACTCCACGTGTGGGAGATATTCATAGATAGAAAGGGGGATTGAAGTTAATATGACATTCTGAGCTGGGGATGAGGTGATGCCCCTTGGAGAGTTCAGAGGGCCATTTTAGAAAGATAAGAGCAGATGTTTAGTCAATGGAAGTTTGTCCTGACTTATAGGTGGGTCCCTCTAATTCAAATTCTTCTAGGCAGCTGAGGGTGGGGAGCAGAAGTTTCTCCTGAGCCTGTGGCTAAAGTTGCCTTTAGCTCAAAGCAATATGCATATTACAGAGGCACATCTTGGTATGACTTGCCTGGACCCCCAAAGGGCCACAGTATGCATGTTTTACCTAAACAAAATTTTACTTTAGTATATAACGTGAACATTTTTATATCCAATATACATTTAAAATTGTAACACAGCATTCCATTGGACGGCAATAACATACTTCATTGAGTTGTTTCCAATTTTGCACTGTGAGAAACAAATTTAAATAAATACTTGTGTATATACATCCCTGTGAATAATGGAATTATAAGTAATTTTTATGCTTAGGTGAAGTTTTCAATACTGAACACATGTACACAGGACACACATATGGCGTGGGATGGTGCCAAGAGTGAAAAGAGAATAAGCGCAAGCCACAGACACAGGCCTGGGGGCCGGGCCCAGGCCTCCTGCTGCTGTATCCCGGCGTGGACCACAGAGGGCGTGAGACTTCTAAACCCAAGCCGAGCTTTTCATGTCCACATGAAGTTAGATTGGAGAAAGTTTTAAGGAAGGTGCAGAAGAAAGAGAATGATCCTAGCCTAGTGGTTGCCTAATTGGTGCTTGAACACTTGCAGAAGCAGGGAGTGTACAATTTTCCCAAAACTCCCAATTTTCTTTGTATCTGCCCTTAACGTTTTGGGGACCCTGAGCAAGAGGCCCACGTACCATGTGCCTAAATATTTAAAATGGGCCTTTCAAGCTAAGAAAAAGAGTTGTGTTTTCTTTCCACACTCGGATCTATCCCATGCTATGAGGTACCTCACTTGTATGTGTGTGGACATCTCAGCCTGCAAGTCTGAGGTCTGTGTATCCTCGCTGTGCTCCCTGGACTGGGATGCACACACTGGAGTATGTTAGAAAGGAGTGTGGCATCTAAAAATTCTAAGATCTTAGGAATGACTTGGGAGCATGTATGAGAATGAGATTATTTCCAGCTGGTAGAAGAGTTCATGAAAGAAGATGACTCCCACTGGTGAAAATGGAAGAGATACAGTATGTGTGAGGCATGGGCAGAAGCAAAGGCGTGTGTGAGTGATGGTGTGACTAAGAGAATAGGGAGGGTGATGAGAACACTGGTCGGGATTTTGTGAGACAAGAACTCATGTTAGGCTAGCAGGACTTAACATGATATGTAAGGAGTTGGAACTCCATCCTGTATGTAGAAGGGAGTTACTGGGAATTTTTGAGCATGGAGATGGCACCGTTGGTTAGATCTTTATTTCAGGCAGCCAACTTCAGTAGCAAAATGTAAAATTAATTGTAGATGGTTGAAGACAAGTAAAGCAACTGAATATTCCTTTAAATTTCCTGTCTCTGAACTTGGCCTCACAATGTTCCTCCACGAAGTTACTAGGATGGGCATTAATTCCCAGGCAGTATGTGATGAACCGTGGACATACAAATAGCGAGTTTAATGCTGGTTCCCGGGTCTACCATCGTGTAGCACATAGAGCAAAGGGTTAGTAGCAGTAACACCTAAGACACTTGCCTTCAGAGGATCCAGGCTTATTAGTGTAAAATCCATGCAACATATGAAAAGATTTTCAGTTTTGAGAAGCCTTGGCAATATATATTTGGTGGCAAGTGTGTGAAAAGGGGTGTGCGTGTGTGTGTGTGTGTGTGTGTGTGTGTGTGCGTGTGAAGAGACACATTGTATATGCGGAGATGCTGAAAACCTGAACCCTGTTTGCTATTGACAATATTTGCAGAGGGGCAGGGAGCAACAGTCTCCTGTATATCTCTGTGTACTGAAGAAGTTCATAGAAATTAGGGAGAGAAAGAAAATGACAGTTGCCTTCTGGATCCAGTTAGGGAACCCGAAAAACATTGCAAAACAAAATCTATGTACACAAGGGGGAAATAAAATAAAGTATCTAGTAATTGATTATATGATGTTACTCTAGGCATAATTGTGGACTTAAAAAGTATTTATTATTTATAAGGAAATCTATATTTATAATCTTTCTACAAAATACATTATTTTTTTCCTGTACTACCTGTAATCACCTCTTTGAGGCCATTTGCGGAAGGTCATATTATTGAACTAATTTTGGTCTATTGGTCACAGCACAGAGCTGGGAGTTGGTGGCAGTCATCGCTGGCTATCAGGCATGCATAGTCACATGCTGTGAAGAAATGCCTTGGCATTTATAGGGTAAAGCTCAAATATTGCACATAAAGCTTTACAATTTACAAAAGGCATGTAATTTGTGTTTGTTGTCTTATCTATTTACCTTGTGAAATTGATTGCAGACCTGTTGAGGATTTAGGTATTGCCGTCTTTCAAATTTTATTCTTATACTTGACCTAAGCAACACCACTTCCTTTCTTCCTTGCTGTAAGTCTCTAGTCCTTCACTTGGCTACACAGCTCTTCCTGCTGACCTCTTCCTCATGCCCCTCTGTGCTGTAGGGTCTGTAATGTTTCCTGCCTGCTCAAGAAGGAAGATCCATAAAGCAGAAGGCTGACAGCCAAGAGACTTCAGGCCTTATAATCTCAGCTCTGTCACTACCTAGCTACCTAACTTTGGACAAGTCCCTTCACCCTCCTTCCCCTAAGTTTCTTTCATCAAAACAAAGTGGAGTAGGAAATAGATGACCTTCAAGTACTCTTCAATTCTAACATTTATGACTCTAAGAAACAGGGAGTGTAATTATTATAATAACAGCAGTAAGAAATAACTAAAGGAAAGTTGCCCAAAATATGAAGTGCTTTTGTGGTACAGTGATGTCACGAATGCTGCAAAACACCACGTGAATAAGTTTCCTTAGATTTTTATGACGTTCTTGTCTCCCATCACCCTTAAAAAACTGTTCATCAATGAAGCAGTTTACTCTATTTTGTTTTTTAAATCATCATGCATTGGGCTGCCCTATTAAAGGTTGCTCTAGCCACTATTAATATATGCTAATATTTCTTGTAGAAGAATACTCTGGGATCTAGCTGGTATTGCAGTTACTGAATCTGCGTGGGTGGGGTCCAAGATAGATTTGTTTTATACTAGGCTCTGTTCTCCATCGAATAATGAAAGAGTAACCACTCAAAGACCAAACATTTAGTAGGACATGGTTACTGCAAAAAAACTGGGATTTGGAAGCTGAGACCTGGGTTTTAATCCCGAATTCAGCAATTCATAGTTTATGTTGAAGTTCTATAGACTCATGACACAAAATCTTAGCATTATATTTATTATTTTCCCAGAAAATATTCTTAACAGGAAATGTGATGTAATTTCTAACCAAGAAATAGAGTAATAGTAGCATCCATAAAAAGCAAAAGATATGTTAAAGAAGTTATTAAAAATCAATAGGAACATTTAGCTTGCGGTCAAGGGAGGAGTTATATTTGACAAAGAAAATACCTGGTTAATGAGATTTAGGTCTGAATGGGAAAAGAAATAAAAGTCACAGGTCAATTGAGGGAAGGTGAAGAGAAGTAAAGACCATACCATCGACACTGAGGTGGCTGTAAAATTTTTGTGGACATGTCTGCTAGGAAATTGAATATAAAGTCTAGACCTCTAGTGGTCATTTGTGCAGAAATTATAACTGAAGGCTTCTTAGTAGATCTCTTAGAGAGAGAGGCTATAGAGTACATGTTTTCAGACGTTAGAGGGAATGAGAATAACTTGGAGTTGCTGGCCCTGACATCAGAGATTCTGACTCATTGGGTTTAGGATAGGACCTAGATATCTATATATTCCACTCACACCCTAATGACTTTGATGCAAGTGGCCTATACACCATCCACTAGGACAGTGGTTTTCAAACTTTAACATACATCATAATCACCTGGAGGGTTTGATAAACCACAGATGACGGGGTCTCACCTCCAGGGTTACTGATACAATAGGTCTGGTGTAGGGACAGGTAATTTGTCTTTTTTTTTTTTAATCCTCACCCAAAAATATGATTTTTTATTTTAGAGAGAGGGGAAAGGAAGGAGAGAGAGAGGGAGGGAAATATCAATGTGAGAGAGAGACATCAACTGGTTGCCTCTTGTGAGAGGCCTGACTGGGGACCAAACCCACAACCCAGGCATGTGCCCTGACTGGAAATAGAACCCACAACCTTTTGGTTTACAGGATAATGCTCCAAACAGCTGAGTCACACTGGCTAGGGCTAATTTGCTATTCTAACAAGGCAAATGCTGATGCTCTGGTCTGGGCACCACACTTTGAGAACCCTTGCCTAAGAATAAACTGAGGAAAAGATGAACAAAGCTGGAAACATCTCACTTCTGATTTCAACCAATATTACAATGCTATCATGATCAAAACAGACACTTAGATCAGTGGAACAGAATAGAGAACCCAGAAATAAATTCATGCATTTGAAGTGAGCTACCTGTAGACAATAAGCTGATCACGTTCATTTGTTTGTTTTTTCCTCTTAAATCCACTCTCTTAAATTCTGTCTTTTAATTAGTATATTTAGGCCATTAGTGATTAATGTGATTATTGATATGTGCAGAGTAAATCTGCCAATTTATTTACATTTTGTTTTTTGTATGGTTTTATTTCTCCATTTACTTTTTTCTCTGTACTTCTGGGGACTCGAACATTTTTAGAATTCTATTTTGATTTATCTATAGTATTTTGAGTGTATCTTACTATATACCTTTTTTTTTAGTTCTTGCACTGATATTATATTATATATACAAAATTTATACACGTGCATTGGTGTTGACAATCTACCAATTTAAGTGAAATATGGAAGCATTATCTACCTCTATGTTCATCCTACCTTTTAATGTAATTATCTTAATATTTTTCTCTATATAAATCTTGGAATTTTAAAAATCATTTTTATTTTTAAATACAGTTGACATACATTATTATATTAGTTTCAGGTATACAATCCAATAATTAGACATTACATAATAAGTGATCATCCAGATAAATCTCATACCCATCTGACACCATACAGAGTTATTAGAATATCATTGACTATATTTCCTGTGCTGTACTTTATAACTCCATGACTATTCTGTAACAACCAATTGGTACTTCTTAACCCCTTTACCTTTTTCACCCATCCTTCCAATGCCCCGCCTATCTGGCAACCATCAAAACATTATCTGTATCTATAATTCTGTTTCTGTTCTGCTTGTTTGTTTTTTAGATTCAGTTGTTCATAGAAATGTATTTATTGCCATTTTATTGTTGATATTTTTTATTTTCTTCTTCTTCTTAAAGAAGACCCTTTAAGATTCCATATAATATTGGTTTGGTGGTAATGAACTCCTTTAACTTTTTCTTATCTGGGAAGCTCTTTATCTATCCTTTGATTCTAAATGATAGCTTTGCTGGATAGAGTAGTCTTGATTTTTGGTCTTTGCTTTTTATCGTTTTGAATATTTCTTGCCAATTCCTTCTAGCCTGAAAAATTTCTTTTGAGAAATCAGCTGACAGCCTTATGAGAGCTCTCTTGTAAGTCACTAACTGCTTTTCTCTTGCTGCTCTTATGATTCTTTCTTTGTCTTTAACCTTTAGCATTTTAATTATGATGTGTCTTGGTGTGGTTCATCTTGTTTGGGACTTCCTGAATTTCCTGGACTAGTATGTCTACTTTCTTCACCAGTTTAGGGAAGTTTTCTGTCATTATATTTTCAAATAGGTTTTCAATATCATGCTCTCTCTCTTCTTCTGGCAACCCTATGATGCAAATGTTGGTACACTTGAAGTTGTTCCAGAGGCTCCTTACGCCATCCTCTTTCATTTATTTTTTTATTCTTTTTTTCTGTTTGCTGCTCTGATTTGGTGTTTTTTGCTTCCATATATTCCAAATCATTGACTTGATTCCCAGCTTCATCTACTCTACTGTTGATTCCTTATAAATTATTTTTCATTTTAGTTAGTGTGTCCTTCATTTCTGACTGCTTCTTTTTTATACTGCTGAGGTTCTCATTGAGTTCATTGAACATCCTTATAGCCAGTGTTTTGAACTCTGCAACTAAATAGATTGCTTATCTCCATTGTTTTTTGTTCTTTTTCTGGAGTTTTATTCTGTTTTTATCATTTGAGCCATATTTCCTTGTCTCCTCAGTTTGGCAGCCTCCCTCTGTTTGCATGTATTAGGTAGAGCTGCTACATCTCCCAGGCTTGGTAGAGTAGCCTAATGAGTAGGTGTCCTGTAGAGTTCAGTGGCATAGCCTCCCTTTTCACCCAAGCTGGACACTTGAGGTTCAACCCTCCATGTGGGCTATATGCCCTGCTTTTCTAGTTGAGCTTTGATTGCTGTTGGCACATCAGTGGGAGAAATTTACCTAGGTCATTTCAGCTGCAAGTATTGGTTGTGAGCCCTGACCACTGACCTCCAACCACTATGGAGGATCAGCTGTGCAGGGGCCCAACCCACAGAGCATGACTTACTTCAGCAGGGCTCTGGTACCCACTGAGTCTGCCCCTTGAGTGTGTCACTTGTGGAGGTGGTTGGATGGTGGTGCTTTGATGTTGTCTAAAGTTGTCCAGTAGGTGTGCTGGCTCTGGAGCTCCCGGGTGGTGCAGGTCAGGGTTAGCCACAGCCTGTGTTCTGCTTGGGGTCCCCAACATGAGCTACAAAGAGATGTACAGTTGGCTGCTCCTTGTGCGGGGCTTGGGGGTGCCCAGGCAAGGCCAAGTTGTGAACCAGGGTGAGCTGCTGCCAGTGCTAGGCCAGGGGCCCCTTAATGACAGGTACAAGGCTCACTGAGGCTAGATGGTGATTGTCTCAGAGAATTTAGGAAAATCTGTATATAAAAATTTTGAATTGTACTAGATATTATTATATTCTTTTTTAAATCCCTTACCTGAGGACATGTTTGTATTGATTTTAGAGAGAGTAAGAGAGAGAAAGAGAGAGAAACATTGATTGGTTGCCTCCCATATGTGCCCCAGATGGGGACTGAACCCACAACCTAAGCACAAGTGGTGACCCCCCCAAAATCCAGAATTTTCTTCTGAGAGGGTGGGCTCCTTATAGTACAGGCTTCTTCCACTAGATATGTGTTCTAGGAACCAACTTGTATCGCTATACCAGCTGAAACTCTTGTGAGAGGCTGTATTCAGTTTCAGTGAGTTTTTTTGAAGACTCATTTTTCAGTGTGTTTGTCCATTTCATGATGGGTGATTTACGAGTGCACCTGCCCACACTGTGCTGAGTGTTCAGCAGTTTTTGACTAAAAATGGCATGACTCCCATGCTCCACCATCCCTATTCACCTGATCTTGCCCTGAGAGACTTTTTTTTTTTGGTTTCCCTGGATGAAAAAGTCCTCAAATGGAAACATTTTGCTGATGTGGAAGAACTGAAACAAAAAACAGCAGAAGCACCAAAAGGTATCAAAATCAATGAGTTTAAAAAATGTTTTGAGCAATGGAAAAAAATTCTCGATAGTTGTATTACATCAAATGGAGAGTACTTTGAAGGTGACTGAAGTTTAAACATGTAAGAATAAATACACAAATTTTAATAAATAAATTCCAGGTTTTTGGGGGTTCCCTCTCATGTGTACCCTAAATGGGAGTTGAACTGGCAACCCTTTTTCTATTTTCTGTATTATAATTTTTGCTTCAACTGTCAAACATAATTTAGAAAACTCAAGAGGAGAATGAAAGTCTATTATACTTACCGATATTTTTGCTCTTCATGTTTTCTTCTTTCTTGCCTGATATTCCAAGATGCCTAACTTTTATATTTTTTCTGTTTAGAGAATTGCCTTAGGCTATGCTTTTAAGATAGTTCTGCTGGTGACAAATTCTCTTAGCTTTCCTTCATCTGAGAATGTCTTAATTTCACTTTTATTCTAAAAAGATAGTTGCATTTGATTTAGAATTCTGGGTTGACAGTCCTTTCAGTGCTTGAAAAATGCTGTGACATATTCTTCTGGTCCCATGGTTTCTAATGAGAAATTTGCTATCATCACACTGGTTTCACCTCTATGGGTAATAAATTGCTTCTACTTTTCTGTTTTCAAAGATTTTTTCTTTATTTTTTAGGAGTTTAAAATTTTAGGAATCTAATATACTTCAGTGTAGATTTCATCAGGTTGATCTTATTTGGGATTTAGTCTGTTTTTTTGAATTTATAAGTTTATGTCTCTTGCCACATTTGGGGAAATTTCAGCCTTTATTTCTTTCAATATTTTTCTAGCCATTCCCCTTTTCTCCTCTTTCAGGACCGCAGTGACACAAATGTCACAGTCCCACAGGTTCCTGAGGTTCTACTCACATTTTGTTTCTAACATATATTTTTCTCTGTTGTTTGGTTTAAGCAATTTTTATTGTTCTGTCTTTAAATTCACGGACTTTTGCTTGCTGTCCATTCTGCTGTTGAGGCCTTCCATTGAGTTTTATTTTCTTACTTTACTATTGTATTTGTTAGCTTTAAAATTTCCATTTTGTTGATTCAAATATGTGTGTGTATGTATTTTATTCTTTATTTGCTTTAATTTTTTAAAGTAATTTTATTAATTATGCTGTTAAATTGTCCCATTTTTTTCTCCCCTTTATTCCCCTCTGCCCTGTACCCGCACTTCCCACCAGCACTTCCCCTGCCCCTTAATTCATGTCCATGTGTCATACATATAAGTTCTTTGGCTTCTCCATTTCCTATACTATTATTAACCTCCCTCTACTTTGTAACTACCATTTAGGCTTCCCATTTCCTGTACCTTTTCCTCTATTCTCCCCCATTTTCCTTCCAGCTGATAACCCTCCATGTGGTCTCCATTTCTGTGATTCTGTTCCTGATCTAGCTGTTTGCTTAGTTTGTTTTTGTTTTTAGGTTCAGTTGTTGATAGCTGTGAATTTGTCATTTTACTGTTCATAGTTTTGATCTTCTTCTTTTTCTTAGATAAGTCCCTTTAACATTTCATAAAATAAGGGCTTGGTGATGATGAACTCCTTTAACTTGACCTTATCTGGGAAGCACTTTATCTGCCCTTCCATTCTAAATGATAGCTTTGCTGGATACAGTAATCTTGGATCTAGGTCCTTGGCTTTCATGACTTGGAATACTTCTTTCCAGCCCCTACTTACCTGTGTTGATAGACTTATGGGAACCCCTTTGCAGGTAATTCTCTCCTTTTCTCTTGCTGCTATTAAGATTCTCTCCTTATCTTTAATCTTGGGTAATGTAATGATGATGTCCCTTGGTGTGTGCTTCCTTGAGTCCAACATCTTTGGGTCTCTGTGAGCTTCCTGGACTTCCTGGAAGTCTAGTTCCTTTGCCAGATTGGGAAAGTTCTCCTTCATTATTTGTTCCAATAAGTTTTCAGTTTCTTGCTCTTCCTCTTAAGCTTTTTGAGTCTTCACTGAGACTCTCTGAGTTTTTGCTGATATATTTATTTTTAAAATGTAGTTTAACTCTGTAATTGGTTGTTGAAGTGTTTTTATAATGTCTGCCTTAAATTGCTTGTCAGATAATTCTAACATTTGAGTCATAATGGCATGTCTGTCTTTTGATTATTTTTCCTTATTCAGTTTGAGATCTTCCTGGTTCATGGAATGACAAAAGTGAATTTTCATTGAAACCTGGATATTTTGGGAATTATGTTACATGACTCTGGATATTATTTTAAACCTTGCATTTTAGCAGGTCTTTTCTGACATCTCTCTGGTGGTTAAAGGATGACATCTTGTTACTTCCAGTTGAGCGTAGAAGTCTAGATCTGCACTGATGCCACGGGGAGGAGATGCCTTTTGTTACTGCTGGGTAGAGGTGACAGTTCAAGAACCCCATTAGATCACTGTTGATTCAACCTTGCTTGAAGGAAGAGAGACATCTCATTGATACTTCCCATAGGTCCTCCACTGACACAGTGGAGGGTGATGAGAGACACGCCTGTTACCACTCATAGATGGTGTAAGTTCTGACTCTTTCATTAGCTCTCCTTTCATACCAGCCCTGCGAAAGGGGAGCAGTGCCTTTTTCCTACAGGGTGAGTGTAGAAGTCTAGGTTCCTCACATGATCTCTACCCTAATTGGTGTGCTTTCCTATCTCCATCTTTCGGGGTCTTCTTATATTTATTTTCTATATAATATCCACAGTTTTTAGTTATACTTAGTATGAGGAATAGAAAAATGTATATATGCTCCATTTTTGTGGAAGCTGAAGTCTGAGAATTTTCTAATTTATTTTCGCAAAGGTAGTTCATTTAGCTGAAACAAACCCCAACAAAGCATAAAAAATTATATAGTGAAAACTCTCTTCCATGTTCATCTTCTACCCTTTTTTTACTTTGCTTCTGCCTATAGTTTTTTAATTAAAAATTATTTTTCAGAATTTATTTATGCCTATAGAGGGAAATGATACATATATATTATTTGACACCTCTCCTTTACATAAAAGGTGGCATAATACATACAAGGCACTGGTCCTTTTTCCCTCCCTCTCCATTTAGCTATATATTTTGAGACCTTTTCATATCAGGGACATGAAGAAGTTTCTTGATATTTTTTACAGTTCCATAAATTTCCACTATGTGAATTGAAGACAGCATTTTCATGGTATTTTCCAAATTGTGTTGGTAAATTGTAAACTGTCTCGAAAATATTAATATCTTTTTATAATATGTATTACAAAGTCTCTATTCTCAGTTAAACTATCAGGCATTTGGGGAAACTTAGAGCCTGCTTGTGTGCTTTCCCCTCTAGAATTGTGTACATGACATGTTTATTTTGACAATAAAGAACATTTTTCATATTCTTTTTTTATGTATTGTGTTTTGTATATTGAGAATCCCAGATGATCTCAGGGATTCCATGATTGTGACATTGTAGGAGAAAGAGAAACATGCCAGATATAATTATGGGAGTTACAGAAGAGTTTTTAATTGAAAGGAATACTATACAAGAAGCTTTGGGTGTTCTCTCCTCTTGCAGAAGAATGCTGGTGAACACAGGCTTTCCCTAGATTCCTATGCTTACACAGTGCTTCTCTCTGTCCTGTTCCAAGAACATGCCTCATGGAGCCTGCACTCAAGTTCAGGCCATCTAATCCAATGCTGTGATTTATCTGAGGTTTTTTGCAAAAGTGTTTTACAAGGTTTGCCAGCCCACATGAGTTAGTCTACCTTAACCACTTGATGATAAGAAATTGGAAGACATTGGTTGAAACACAGAAAGCAATTCACTTGCCACAGATGTGGAAACCACAAAGGAAAAAACAAAAAGATGTTTTAAGAGTATTTTTTTTTCTTTTTTCCCCCAGAGACAAAGGGTTCTGTTTTTAGCTTTCTTTACTGTGATTTCTGTTTATGGGCTTACCACCTGATATAAGAGAAGACTGAAACAAGATATAACTTTTGCTCCTATTTCTACATCTAACCATAAGAAATTAATGATATAATTGCAGGTCAGTGAATTAGAGTATAACGATTTGGTTTATTTTAATGCAGTCATATTTTAGGTCAAATGGCTAGTAGAGAACATGGCACCAAGTAGCCACTCAGTAAGTATTACTAAATAAATGATGTTCAGGAAATAAATCAAACCTCTTTGAGTCTCAACTTGTTACCTCTTTGGATTGGCTCAAAAGATGTGTCAAAGCACTAGAAGCTGATACATTCTTTTTTCAGTTTTTGTTTTTCCTAATGAAATAAAGATTTTGCTCAGGGAAGATGATCCTAACCCCAATTCAGGGGAAAATCCTAATTGGCCTAAGCCAGTTTGCTACTCTATTTCCCTTGCAAGTGTTTTCCTTACAAATGGGCATGTGATGCAACTGTGACCAGTAAATATAAATGGAAGTATTACTGGGTTTAGTTTTGCAAAAGTTCTCCTCACATAAAAGGAAAACTTTAGAAACAAACTTTTCCATTCCTGGAAACATGGCAGCTGTTTTGTCTGAGCTTTACTGAGGACAAAGCCAATTCTCTCAGGATGGCAGAGTAGAGAATGGAAAGAACTCGGGCTCTTGACAATGTTATCAAGCCCAGAATTCACTAACTCTGGAGCCTTGTTATGTATCATTTAAGCAACATAATACATTTTCTATATTGTTTAAGTCGTGAGTTTTTTTTTTTAATTTGAAACCAAGGGCTTCCTAACTGCTACAATATCTTAATATGCTTTATTTGGGGAAAAAAGAGCACTGATAATTCACTTGTGAAAGTGCATATATTCAAGCACACATTGGTCAGATAGATTTGGACAAATAGCAGTTGGAGACTATACTTAGTTTCTATTTGGTAAGTCCTCTGCAGAAACAGATTTTATATTAATTTAGAATACTTTGATGAATATAATGTTAGAAGTTCAGAAGTTATTCACAGATTTTGAATAAAAACGATACTATAAGATTATTTTGCAATTTCCTGGATGTTATTGAATTACTTTGCAGTTTTTCTCACTTTTAAAAATGTATTTATTTATTCTATTTGTTTATTATTTTATTGTATTTTTTCCATTACCATGTAGTCCCTTTATACCCCCTCTCCTCCACACAATCCCCACACTGTTGTCCATGTCCATGTCTTTTTCTTTTGTGCTCAGTCCCTCCACCCCCACCCTGCCCCTCTGCTAGTTGTCATACTACTCTCCACCTATGAGTCTGTCCCCATTTTCATTGTCAGTTCAGTTTGTTCATTAGATTCCACATATGAGTGAAATCACATGCTATTTTCCTTTCTCTGCCTGGCTTATTTCACTTAGCAAAATGTTCTCCAGGCCCATCCATACTGTCACAAGGAGTAAAATTTTCTTCTTTTTTATGGCCAAGTAGAATTCCATTGTGTAAATGCGCCATAGTTGTTTTATCCACTCATCTGCTGATGGACACCTAGGCTGCTTCTATATCTTTGCAATTGTAAACAATGCTGCAATGAACATAGGGGTGCTTGTGTTCTTTCAAAGTAGTGATTTGTGTTTCTTCAGATATATTCCCAGAAGTGGGATCACTGGGTCAAAATGCAGATCCATTTTTAATTTTTTGAAGTACCTCCATATTGCTTTCCAGAGTGGCTGCACCAGTCTGCATTCCCATCAACAGTGTAAAAGGGTTCCACTTTCTCCACATCCTTGTCAGTACTTGTTGTTTGCTGATTTATTGATAATAGCCATCTGACAGGTGTGAGATGATATCTCTTTGAAAACATAGGCAGCAAAATCTCAGATACTGCTTGTAGTGATATTTTATCAGGAGAGGGAAACAAATGAAAAAATAGACAAATGGGACTACACCAAACTAAAAGGTTTTGCACAGCAAAGGAAAACATCAACAAAATAAAAAGACAACCCACAGAATGGGAGAACATATTCACTGCTACATCTGATAAAGGGTTAGTATCCAAAATTTCTAAAGAATTTATAATACTCAATACCAAAAGAACAAATAACCCAATTTAAAAATGGACAAAGGACCTGGATAGACACTTCTCCAAAGAGGACATACGGAGAGCCAATATGCATATGAAAAGAGGCTCAATGTCATTAATCATCAGAGAAATGCAAATTAAAACGATGCAGCTTTTCAAACAATATAACTTACTTTCAAGAATATCTGAAAGATCTGAAGGAGAGCTCTGTTCATCAAGAAGAAATAGTTTTCGTGAAATTTTGGGACCAAGTTTATGAATCCTTGGGTTAAACAGAATTTCTGACTAGGTGATAAAACTCTGAGATATGTTTGAACTAACTTGCTCTGTGAAGGCTTATTTTCTTATGGACTTACAGAACCCAAAACCGAGTTATTTTTGTTGATGTATATCTAAAATCAGAATTGAGTCTGACCCATGAGCATTTATGTGGTACCCGGAAGTGTTCAGTGCAGTCTGTTAAATATCACCATTCACGTTGATTAATTGTGGTTGATCAGTGACTAGCACTAGATGCACAAGGTTGGCAGCAATCCTTTCATGGCTGAAATTTCAGCGTATTATTTTTATTTTACCTTCTCAGCAGCTGTGGGGATTTCACATTTATTGTGATCGATCTATGATTTACTTTTACAGGGGATTGCTTTGAAAAGCTAAAGTTGATGAAGCCACACTCAACAAGTCCATGATTTTAGATAGACAATAAGCATTTGCATGGAGAGTCAAAGAGAGGGAAAATGCCTTTTAGTCATGTTAGTATAAAATACAATGAATTTACAAGTATCTTATTGACATTGTGAGGGAAACATTTATAAAATATCTGGTAGCAATGAAATGATAAATAAAAATTAATTTTGTTGTTTCTATTGTTTTATAGTAATTGATTAATTATATCTAAGATGTCATTGTTATTTCCTTTATTCAATGCATTGACTATATTAATTTATTTGAATAAACATTATCATATAGATATTTGTATGTTTGTAAATCACATCAATAAAATCTGTTGTGACTTAATTTTTTTCTGTTTTTTGTTTCCCTTTTCTTTTTTTTCATTGTTTTTTATTGTTGTTCAAGTACAGTTGTCTCCATTTCCCCACCATGACTTTTCCATGCTGCACACACTCCCACCTCCCACCCTCAATCCTTCCCCCATTTGGCTTTGTCCATGGGTCCTTTATTCATGTTCCTTGATGGCTTCCATTTCACTCCCCCCACTCCCCATTCTCACCCTCCCACCTCCACTCTGGTTACTGTCAGTTTGTTTTTTATTTCAGTGTGGCTGGTTATATTTTGCTCACTTGTTTTGTTGATTAGGTTCCAATTATAGGTGAGATCATATGGTATTTGTCTTTCACTGCCTGGCTTATTTCACTTAGCATAATGCTCTCCAGTTCCATCCATGCTGTCACAAAGGG
Source organism: Mormoops blainvillei (assembly GCA_004026545.1). NCBI lineage: Eukaryota > Metazoa > Chordata > Mammalia > Chiroptera > Mormoopidae > Mormoops > Mormoops blainvillei. Next base: position 85,874 of record PVJD01003162.1, read on the forward strand.
AGTAGCTCTTTCTTTCTTTCTGCTGCATAGTATTCCATTGTGTAAATGTACCATAGTTTTTTGATCCACTCATTTACTGTTGAGCACTTAGGTTGCTTCCAACACTTGAGTATTGCAAATTGTGCAGCTATGAACATAGGGGTTCATAGGTTCTTTTGAATTGGTGTTTTGGGATTCTTAGGGTATAAACCCAGCAGTGGAATTGCTGGGTCAAAAGGCAGATCCATTTTTAGTTTTCTGAGGAAATTCCAAACTGTTTTCCACAGTGGCTGCACCAGTCTGCATTCCCACCAACACTGTACTAGGGCTCCCTTTTCCCCACATCCTTGCCAGCACTTGTTGTTTGCTGATTTATTTATGATGGCCATACTGACTGGTTTGAAGTGATATCTCATTGTGGTTTTAATTTGCATCTCTCTGATGGCTAGTGATGCTGAGCATCCTTTCATATGTCTCTTGGCCCTCTGTATGTCCTCCTTGGAGAAGTGTCTGTTCAGGTCCTTTGCCCATTTCTTAATTGGATGTTTGTCTTCCTGGAGTGGAGTCATGTGAGTTCTATAAATTTTGAAGATCAAACCCTTGTCCGAGGTATCATTGGTAAATATATTTTCCCATACAGTTGGTTCCCTTTTCATTTTGCTGATGTTTTCTTTAACCATGCAGAAACTTCTTATTTTGATGAAGTCCCATTTGTTTATTCTTTCCTTTATGTCCCTTGCTCTAGGGGACATATTGATGAAAACATTGCTGCACAGAATATCTGAGATTTTCCTACCTATATTCTCCTCTAGGACTTTGATGGTATCATGATTTATATTTAAGTATTTTATCCATCTTGAGTTTATTTTTGTGTACGGTGTAAGCTGGTAGTAAAATTTTTTGCATGTAGCTGTCCTGATCCCTCAACACCATTTGTTGAAGAGGCTATTTTTACTCCATTTTCTGCTTCTGCCACCTTTGTCGAATATTAATTGACTGTAGAGACATGGGTTTTTTTATGGGCTCTCTATTCTGTTCCGTTGATCTATGTGCCTGTTCTTATGCCAGTACCAGACTGTTTTCATTACGGTAGCCTTGTAACATAGTTTGATGCCAGGCATTGTGATCCCTCTTACTTTGTTCTTCTTTCAAAAAATTGCTGTAGCTATTCAGGGTTGTTTACAGTTCCATATAAATTTTTGTAATGTTTGTTTTATATCTGTGAAATATGTCATTGGTATTTTTATAGGGATGGTTGGTGTTCAATCTACAATTGCTTTGCATAGTACAACGTTTTGATTATGTTAATTCTTCCAATCCATCAGCATGGTATATGTTTCCATTTATTTGTGTCTTCCTTAATTTCTTTCTTCAGTGTTGTGTGGTTTTCCTAGTATAGGTATTTTACATCTCAAGTTAGGCTTATTCTTAGGTATCTTATTTTTCTTGTTTCTATCCCAAAGGGAATTTTTTTCCCTAATTTCTGATTCTGATATTTCATTGTTGGTGTACAAAAATGCCTTCAATTTCGAATATTGACTTTGTATCCCGCTGTTTTCCCAAAGTCACTTACTAGGGTGAGTAGTTTTTTGGTGGAGTCTATAGAGTTCTCTATGTACACTATCATGTCATCTGTAAACAGTGACAGTTTTACTTTCTCCTTTCCAATCTGAATGCCTTTTATTTTTTTTTCTTGTCTGATGGCTGTGCCAAGGACTTCCAATACTATGTTGAACAAAAGTGGTGAAAGTAACATCCTTGTCTTGTTCCTGACCTTAGCAGAAAAGTTTTTAGTTTTTGCCTGTTGAGTATGATGTTGGCTCTAGGTTTTTTTATATATGGACCTTATTATGTTGAGGTATGCCCCCTTTACTCCCACTTTGCTGAGTGTTTTTTATCATAAATGCGTGTTGTACCTTACCAAGTGCTTTTACTGAATTATTGATATGATCATGTGCTTTTTGTCTTTCCTTTTGTTTATGTGATGTATTATGTTTATTGCTTTGTGAATATTGTACCTTCCTTGTACCCTTCGGATGAATCCCACTTGATCATGGTGTATGATCTTTTTAATGTATTGCTGGATGCAGTTTGCCAATATTTTGTTGAGGATTTTAGTGTTTATGTTCATTAGCGATCTTGGCCTGTAGTTTTCTTTCCTTGTTTTGTCTTTATCTGGTTTTGTGATTAGGATGATGCTGGCCTCATAAAAAGAGTTTGTGGGTCTTCCTTCTTCTTGGGTTTTTTGGAATAGTCTGAGAAGGACAGGGGTTAGCTCTTCCTGAAATGTTTTATAAAATTCTCCTGTCAAACCATCTGACCCGGGGCTTTTGTGTGTCGGGAGTTTTTTGATTACTGCTTCAATTTCATTAGTTGTTATCAGTCTGTTCAGGCTTTCTGCTTCTTCTTCATTCAGTTTGGAAGATTATATTTTTCCATTTTCCCCAAGTTTTCAAATTTCTTGGCATATAGTTGTTCATAGTAATTTCTTATAATTCTTTGTATTTCTGTGGTATCAGTTGTAATTTCTCCTCTTTCATTCCTGATTTTATTTATTTGGATCTTGTCCCTTTTTTTCTTGATGAGTCTACTTAAAAGCTTGTTGATTTTATTTATTTTTTCAAAGAACCAGCTCCTGGATTTATTGATCCTTTGAATTGTTCTTTTAGTCTCGATGTCATTCAATTATGCTCTGATCTTGACTATTTCATTCCTTCTACTTGCTCTGAGCTTTGTTTGTTGTTGCTTCTCCAGTTCTTGTAGGCATAGGGTTAGGTTGTTTATTTGGAATGTTTCTATCTTTTTTAGGTAGGCCTGTATTGCTATGAGCTTCCCTCTAAGGACTGTTTTTGCTGTGTCCCACAGGTTTTAGACTGTTTTGTGTTCATTGTCCTTTGTTCCAGATACTTTTTGATTTCTTCCTTGATCTCATTATTAACCCATTCATTGTTTAATATCATTATGTTCAATCTCCATGAATTTGAATATTTTTGAGTTTTTTCTTTGAGGCTAGTTTCTAGTTTCAAGCTCTTGTGGTCTGAGAAAATGTTTGTTATGATTTCAATTTTCTTGAATTTGTTGAGGCTTGTTTTGTATCCTGTCATGTGGTCTATCTTTCAAAATGTTCCATGTGCAAAGAATGTGTAGTTTTCTTCTTTGGGGTGAAAGGTTATATATATATATATATATATATATATATATATATATCACTTAAGTCCATTCGATCTAATGCATTATTCAGTTCCACAATATTCTTGTTGATATTTTGTTTGGGTGGTCTATGCATTGTTGACAGTTGGATGTTTAAATCCCCTACTATAAGTGTGTTGCTGTCTATATCTTTCTTGAAGTCCTCCAGGATTTTCCTTATATATTTAGGTGCTCCTATGTTGGGTGCATATATGTTTGCAATGTTTATGTCTTCTTGATAGATTCTTCCTTTGAGTATTATGAAGTGTCCTTCTGGGTCTCCTTTTTAGGCCTTTGTTTTGAAGCCTATTTTGTCTGATATAAGTATTGCTACCCCAGCCTTTCTTTTCTGTCCATTTGCTTGGAATATTTTTTTCCAGCCCTTTACTTTCAGTGTATATAGGTCTTTTGTTTGGAGGTGGGTCTCTTGCAGGCAGCATATGTGTGGGTCCTGTTTTCTTATCCATTCAGATACCCTATGTCTTTTGATTGGAGCATTTAATCCATTTACATTCAAAGTTATTATTGATAATTACTTATTCATTGCCATTTTACCCCCTTTATACCTGTGTTCCTCTCCCTCTCACTCTTTTTCTTCATCTTCTTAAAGCAGTCCCTTTAGTGTATCTTACAATGTTGGTTTGATGGTAGTATATTCTTTTAGCCTTCTTTTGTCTGGGAAACTCCTTATTTTACCTTCCATTTTAATCAAGAGCCTTGCTGGGTGGAGTAGTCTTGGTTGCAGGCCTTTGCTCTTCATTACTCAGAATGTTTTTTGCCATTCCCTTCTGGCTTATGTGTTTCTGTGAAGTCAGCTGCTAGCCTTATCGGGGCTCCCTTGTAGGTTGTTTCTTGTTTCTCCCTTGCTGCCTTTAAGATTCTCTCTTTGTCCTTGAAATTTGACATTTTAATTATGATGTGTCTTGCAGTGGGCTTCTTTGGGTTCCTCTTGATTGAGACCCTCTGTGCTTCCTGGGCTTGTGTGTCTTTCTTTTTCCTCAAATTAGGGAAGTTTTCCATCATTCCTTTTTCAAATAGGTTTTCTATCCCTTGCTCCTCTTCTTCTTCTGGTATCCCTATTATATGGATATAGTATTACATCTCATGTTGTCCTGCATTTCTCTTATTCCCTCCTTGTTCTTTTTGAGTCTTTTTCCTTTTCTTGCTCTTTCTGGGAGCTTTTTCTACCTTATCCCCCAGCTCGCTGATTCAATCCTCTGCTTCATCCAGCCGGCTTTTGATTTCTTCTACTGTGTTCTTCAATTCAGCAATTGTATTCTTCATTTCTTCCTGGCTCTTGTTGATAGTTTCAATATCCTTTTTCATGCTAAAGTAGTTTGCAGTAAGTTCCTTACAGCTTCCCTGTATTTTTCAGTAATTCTTAACTCAGTTCATTGAGCTTCCTTATAATCATTGTTTTGAACTGAATTCTGATAGTTTACTTGCCTCTGTTTCATTTAGCACTCTTTCTGAGGACTCCTCCTTTCCTTTGATTAGGGTTGTTTCTTGTCTTCCCATTACTGTAAGACTCTGCTTGTTTGCTTCTGCTTCTTAAATTGATCTGTTTTGACTCCCTGACTTTGTGGTATGAATGTCTATGGTAGGAAACCTGTGACATTCAGTGGTGCAGGCTCCTTGATCTCCTGAACTTGATGTTTTTGAGATGTACTTTATACTATTTATGTTGTCTTTCTGGATGTAGGTGGGGTTTGATTGTTGCTGGGTCATTCTTTGGTGGGTCCTTCCCTCAGGCTGATTGGCTGAGTGTCACTCCACCCAACATGTCTTGTTGCTGTTGTGCCAGTGCTGCCAGAACAAAACCACAAAGCCCAAGAAACAAACCCACAACTGCAAAAATACCTCCCCTGCAATCTTACAATCAACAGCAAATGAACCAGTATTAATAAGGCTGTAAAGAGATTAAGATTATTATAAGAGAGGAGAGAAATAAACTATAGTATAAAATCTAGTGACTTAATATGCACCAACTTGATGGACAAGAAATGAATGTTAAAAAGCTATGTAGTAAAGAAAATATCGCAAATCATGGAGAAGGCCACAGTGGAGTTTGTCCCTGTAGCCTCTAATATTTACTGCTGTTTTTTCTTTCTGGATCCACCTTTGGTGATGTCAGATGTTGACCCCATCTGACCTTAGGTAGTCTGTTCATGACTTGCAGGGATCTACTGTCCGTGGTTGTCTCCTTCAGTTGTCAATCTAGTCACTCTGCACTTAGCGATCAGGCTTAGGCACCACAGGGCAGGGCAGTGTCACTCCTGGGGGTGGGGCTATTGTTTCCCCTCAGGCTGCTGCTGCTCAGAGGGGAGTGGTTTACTTGAGTGCAATGGGTGCTGCCATATGGGGGATGACTCAGCACTGGGACCCCAATGGCTACTCTCTCAGTTCTCTCCCCAAAGCCTCCATTCCTAGTCTCTCCTCAGGCATCTCTCTGCCCCTGCCTTTGCTGGAGCCCAGGGTAAGTGGCTGCAAATGAAAACTTGTGCATTGGCCCTTTAAGTGATTCTTTGCATCTCCAGTTGCCCCTCTTGGCAGAGAGCAACCTTGCTGCTTTTCGCTGCTGACGGGTATCTGTGTACTTTTTGGGTTCTGGTGCTGTAGGCTGGGGATCCCTGCTCATAGTTTAGACCCTGCTCTTCTCAGGGGGATCCAACTGGATGCTTAAATATCCCTCTTGTGCTGCTGCCTGTGGGTGCTAGCCAGCCTTCTTGGGTCTCCACCACATTCCTTAAAAGTCAGGTTGTGCTGAAACTGATTCTTCTGTCTGTCCACGGTTATAAGGCTTCTCTCTCATTATTGTTCAGTTTGTTCCAGGTGATTTCTCCACAATTTAGTTTTAATTCCAGGTTTGTCCTGGGAGGAGGTTGGTGTGACTTCTATTAACTTCTCTACCATCTTGCTCTTGACTTCAGTTTCTTTAACCCCATTTTCCATCAATTTTTGCCTTCAAAATCGATTTTCAGGGATTGAACTTTTCTAATTTGGGAATGTCTGCTGTGTATTGACTTTGGGAAGGGGTTCAATTTTTTGTATTACTGCTAAAAATCCATGTTCTTAAATAGTTTTAAACACGTCTGAGAACTTTGAATTCTTCCACTATATTTTTCTTTGGGGATCTATGTGCCTACAACTTTGCATACGATCCCTTGGCAAATGCTACATTTGCTATTGTGATATGACAAAATATACATATTTGGTCTTTGTGCATCGCTCCAGGCACAAGACTCCTAAAATCCTTAAAATTTCCTGAATGACAGTGTAATGGGGTGGGGGTGGGGAGGGGACACACACCTGGAAATGGGGGAGGGGCTTGAGCGGCACCTGTGTGACTAGAGACTTTGCCTCCTTGCTGAACGTGGCTACCGGAAGAGGAGCAAAGGCAAATGCGGCCGACACTGGCCCTCATTGGTTGGAAGACTGGGCACTCCCACTGGTTTTTGGCACACAGGGGATTCTGGTAGAAGACTTGTGAAATAGAGTGTGTGTGGAAGCAAAAAGGCAATTGATTCTTTCCCCTCCCCGGGTGGGGGTGTGTAAATGGTCACCAGCAGGCCTGCCAATGGTGGCCGCTGCGGGCCTGTGAGTGGAGGGTTGAGGCATAGATTCCAAAAGATGTCTGAAACTGGACAGCTTCTGGAGACCAGCTAAGCCACCCACGTTTATGATACTTTTGGGTGGGGAAAGAGGTTCCTGGTGCAACCTTGAACTCAGCCGGCAGAGAGTGACAGGGTGATTTTTCTTTGGGTGTCTTAAAGGGAACAGGCTTTGAGGCAGAGACTTGCCATTATTTCCAAAAACCTCAGTGATCATAGTTAGCACTATGAACAGATTTTTGTTCTTGTGTTATTTTCCGTTCTCGAACCTATGTAGTAGTTGTAATGAGACTATTTTTGATGTCATACTCTGACTTTTTCTTTCCCCTTACTTTTGTTACCAGAATATTTTAGGCAGGAACTTGCCATTAAATAAACGATTCCTTTCTTTTCCACCAAACTCTGTCTTTGGAGATTTGCCTGGTAGGCAGCGAGAGGTAGGACCCCCACCCGCTAATGTTTGGGTTCAGTAACAATAGAGGTGAGAGGAGCATCTTCTGTTATTTATTACAAGCCAATTTTAACTATACCTGAGTTTATGTAATGAGGTGACAAAGGATGGAGGTTGGTTGCCAGGGTAACCAACCATGTAATTAGGTTAGAACTTTCAGACCCATTCCCTGAGTTAATTACCAACAGTGACTGATTTAATCAACCCTGCCTATGTAATGGAAACACCAAAACTCCCCTAAACTAAGGAGTTTGGGGTGTTCCCACTTATTAAGAGGGTCACATACCCTAAACTCCGTAAGGACTGAAGCTCGGAACCCTTCTGGACCTTGCTCTGTGTACCTTTTCGTTTGGCTGTTCATTTGTATCTTTTATAATAAACTAGTAGAAGTGAATAAGCTGACAATAAATAAAGCATCTCCCTGAGGTTTGTGAGCCATTGTAGCAAATTATTGAACCTGAAGAGGGGGGTCACTGGAACCTCCAATTTGTAGCCAGGGTGGACAGAAGTGTGGGTAACATGAGGGACCCAGGACTTGCGATTGGCATCTGAAGTGGGGAGCAGTCTTGTGAGACTGATTCCTTAACCTGTCTGTACTAAGTCGGAGTAGTTAGTGTCAGAATGACCTAAACTGTATGACATACAGTTGGTGTCCAAAGAAAGTTGGAGGATTGCCTGGTGTGGAAAACTCATGCATTTGGTTTCAGCAGGGTTGTGAGTAGAAAAAGTGTTCTTACTATATATATGATCAGATTCCCTTACTTGAACATAATATCAGTACCACAAATGTAATATTACTACAGCCAAAACACATTCCTGTATTTGCATTCTTAAAAACTACTCTTATATTTCTATTTTTTCTACATCCTTCATGGTGACTCAGGTTTGAAACTTTAGAGCCAGTTTTGATTTCATCTTCTCTTTTGTCTCCAGTGTATAATCTGCTGCCAGGGGTTATTTGAAATCAATCAAACACCAAACATTTATTAAACCCCTCCATATGCTTAGTACCTTGCTAGATATACTGCAGACACACAAGAGATATTAAATTTGATGCAACAAAAGCACAGAAGATCACACCCAGGTGGTTTCACCAATTTCCTTGTCTCCCTACATAAAAAGAACCAGCATTAACTTGTTCAGCAAGTAGTCACCATATGCACAGGTATGACACCATTTCTATTCAGCCAGGCTTGTGAATTAGATGTCTAATTTGTGGGAGGATTGCAAGAATCTCAGCACTTTGAAAGTGAGCACAAAGTGTAATAACAAGAAATCACAGACCAAATAACCCATAGGGAGTGATCCATTATTACATGAAGTGTGTCTTCATTTCACAGCAGAGTCTAGATCTTAGACTGGGACCATTGGTCCAATCCCCTGAGAAGAAAACCATGAATATGGGTATAAGTAATAAGTCTCCCCTTGCTCTGCCACCCCCCTGAGAGAGATTGAGGAGATGGAATGCCTTAATTGTTGCATCTAGTACTTCTTAAAGACCATTACAGAAAGACTGTCACTCACCAAATCTCTTCTGAAATTAATTTTTAGTATTATCAATTGTGCCATTTACTACTAGGCTTTACATATGATCAGAATTCAGGGTGATGGTGATTACTAGCAGAGAGCTATCCAGTGAGACCCACGGCATTCCATAGGACTGGTACCTCCCCTTTGAGGCTCTGGGACAGGGCGAAGAGGGGAATCAAGATAGATGTTTTAGAGGAGGTAACATCTGAATTGCCTCTTACAGAACAAGTGGGAGTCACCCAGTTGAAAAAGATTAGGGAGAACAATTTAGGCAGAGAACATAGACTGTGTAAAGGCTTAGAGAGATGGGAGAGCATGAGACTTTCATAGAGCTGTAAATTCAGATACGAAGGATAGTAAATGAAGTGGTGGGGGAGGAGGGAGTATAAACGAGGCTGGATTGAACTGGACGTCACAGGCCAGAATATAAAGTTCCTAATGTGCCAGTCTGAAGAGTTCCTGAAAGCTAAGAGCAATTGGTAAAGAATTTAATGGAGGGATGTGACATGATCCTATATTTTATATATACGTATATGTATATTCCAAAGACCATTGCAGTAGCCTTTCAAGTAATGGATTATTAGAGACCAGGACAAGAAGCAGAGAGTGCAATTAGGAGGCTGTTGCAATAATTTAAGCAAGAAATAATGAGTGTTAAATAACCACAGTGTCATTGAAAATGGAGAGAAAGGAGGATTCAAGAGCATGGCCATTCAAGGAGCGCAGGAGTGAAAGGTAACAGGTTTCTGTCTTAGGGAACTGAGAAAATAGCCCTGGAACTTAGCGTATAAATGACTGATGAAAGGGGTGATTAAGAAAAAGGATGAGGTAAGGCCTCTGGATTTGATGGTCACTAGGGAATTTCAAGAGTGACCTCAGTAAAGCGAGCGGGCAATGTCAGCCAAATTATAAGGGCTTCAAGGAGTGGGGAAATGGAAAAATTAGGCTTAGATCAGCGTTATCTTTGGACTTTTGGCAGAGAGAGGAAAGTGAAACATGATGGCTGATGGAAGGAATAACAGGGTAAAGGAGAGTGTTATAATTAATTTTTTTAAAATTATAAATGAGATCTAGGCATGTTTGTACACTGAGAGGAAACAGGGAGAGATTGGAGACCAAAGAGGAATAAGAAAGATTAAAGAGACAAGAACCAGAAGAGCTAGGAAGGGATGGAGATAATAATTACAGGGGTGGGTTTAGTGCTGGGAAAAGTGACTATGAAGGAACACTCTTCTCTAAGATTGGAGGGGAGGAAGTGATCATGTGTGACAAATAAAAGGAATGTTATATGGAAAGGAGAATATGGCTATAGAAGAGCTTTGAGGTAAGCAACAGGAAATCAAAGAGGCTCACGTGAAGTGTCCGTCTCCCTGGGATGGCACCTCATGTGCACAGTTGGGGGAACTATGACAGGCGGCCAGTGAGTGATGCTGGGCTGCCCTGTGCAGCATGAGCCAGGGCTCATTTGGAATCAGGTAGCATAAACTCAAAGAAGACATCTTAGCATGGTTTTTAACACCCTTTTTCAGGATTCAGCTGCCCGTTAGGGGCTCTAAAGAAAGACCAAAGGAAGACCACGAGAGGCATCTGACTGAAGCCTCCTTACCTTCCATTTCTCACACTCTGCATCTGCTCCACATAATGTCTCTTTCTTACCTCATTCATGTTTTCCAGGATTTTCAGTGGCTGTGTCTCAACACCAGGCACAGTGATTCCTAGAGCATGTATTTCTGAATGAAATGGAGAAACAGGAAGGTGACAGGTCAGCCAGGAGAAGGCCAGAGAAGGACTCTTCTACATTTCAGACACATCAATGTACTTGCTGTTTACTGGATGGAAAACTTTTGCTTTTTCCTGCCTCTGCATCTTTGCTCATGCTTTTCCCAGAATTTCATTCTTTTTACAAGCTGAACATGCAACGGTTATGATCCACCTTTAAAACTTCTTTTGGAAACCTACTCTGCTCAGTTCACCTAGGATAGACCTCTCTCTTTTCTGAATGTCTCTGGTACTATGCACAGCTTTCATGGACTTCATCATATTTTACGTTCTTTTACTGGTTATTTGCATGTTTACCAACTTCATTTATTTGTGTGGCTGTTGAGCATCAAAACCATGTTTTATATTTATTTTTATCTTAGACTATAGGCCGCCGATTTCCAACCAGTGCACTGCAAGAGTTTTTAAAACATGCAATACCTCACCATTTAGTCAGGGGCGCTGGCCTCTGTCCCTTTAGATTGTCAAATACAAAAAATGACAACAGCCAACACAACTATAATCATGTGGTGGGATTGAATAAAAATTATACCTATTTTTTCATCAGGTTGGAAAAAAAAATTTTAGGTGTGCTGCAGAATTTTAGTAATTAGTTTATGTGTGCCATGAGATGAATTAGGTTGAAAATTGCTGCTACAGACTATCATATAGTAAATATTCAACCATATTTGATTTAAAAAACATACAGAATATTTTGCATCTCTCTGATGGCTAGTGATGCTGAGGATCCTTTCATATGTCTCTGGGCACTGTCCGCAATGAGATACCTCTTCACACCAGTCAGAATGGCCATCATAAACAAATCAACAAACAACAAGTGCTGGTGAGTTTGTGGGGAAAAGGGAACCCTAGGGCACTGTTGGTGGGAATGCAGACTGATGCAGCACTGTGGAAAACAGTTTGGAATTTCCTCAGAAAACTAAAAATGGATCTGCCTTTTGACCCAGCAGTTCCACTGCTGGGCTTATACCCTAAGAATCCCAAAACACCAATTCAAAAGAACCTATGCACCTCAGTGGTCACAGTGGTGCAATTTACAATAGCCAAGAATTGTAAGCAACCTAAGTGCCCAACAGTAAATGAGTGGATCAAAAAACTATGGTACACTTACACAATGGAACACTATGCAGCAGAAAGGAAGAAGGGGCTACTACCCTTTGCAACAGCATGGATGGAACTGGAGAGCATTATGCTAAGTGAAATAAGCCAGGTGGTGAAAGACAGATACCATATGATGTCACCTATAAGTGGAACCTAATCAACAAAATAAACAAGCAAGCAAAAAAAACCCAAAACAACCGACAGTAACCAGAGGGCAGGAAGGGGGAGGGGGGGATGACAAGGGAAAGGGAGGGGATGGGTCATCAGGGAACATGCATAAAGGACCTATGGACAAAGCCAAATGGGGGAAGGATTGAGGGTGGGAGGTGGGAGTGGGGGGGCTTCGGAAAGTGATAACGGGAAATTGTTGACCAAAAAAAAAAAAAAAAAAAAAGAAGGAGGCTAAGAATAGTACAGGGAATTAAGAAGCCAAAGAACTGATATGTACAGCCCATGGACATGAACTAAGAGGTGTGGGGATGATGGGATGAAGTGCAGGGCAGAGGGGATAAAGGGTGGAAAATGGGACAACCATAATAGCATATGCAATAAAATATACCAGAAAAAAAGAGAATTCTTAAAGGTGTAAGTGGCCTAATACCTATAAAGGTTTGATACAGAGCCTAGCACTTAATAAACTTTCAATATAGTAAAAAGAAATACAAAATAAACAAAGGAGAACTACCAAATTATAAATATTTAAAATTAGGCAACTCTGAATTTAAATCACAGCTTGTAATTAGATTACTAGCGCTGTGAATTTAGACTAGTTACTTAACCTCTCTGTTTCTATTTTCCTATAAAATGGAGATAATTACTACTTTTCAGGCTTAACAAGATTAGAAATGTATTCATCTAGCAGAAGTTTGGTATACAGCAAATATTCAATAAAGAGTGCTTCTTATTTGTGTTATTGTCTGTTCTTTTTTATTTTTTAAATATTTTATTTATTTAGTTTTAGAGAGAGGGGAAGGGAGGGAGAGAGAGAGGGAGAGAAACATAGATGCGAGAGAGAAACATCGATTAATTGCTTCTTGCACACACTCCAACTAGGACTGAACCTGCAACCCAGGCATGTGCCCTGACCCGGAATCAAACCAGTGACCTTTTACTTTGTTGGCCGATGCCCAACCAACCAACACAGGTCTGGGCTATTTTCTGTTCTTTTATTCTTAAAAGTTAAGTAACAGAGTTCCAAAGACCTAAGTAAATTCTCTATAACTTAAATAGTAACTAGAGGAGGCCAGAAACAAATTATTGACATACATCAAACTGAACTGGAAGAAACCCAAGACATTCTGTTTATAATCTGGGCATGGGTCCTGTAAGCAATTGGCCACAGCTGCTGACGGAGGCACCAGAAGGACATCCGGTGCTACGAACCTCACCGCTCAGTGCAAGTTCTTATCCTGAGGTCTACACTAACCATTCAAAAATGCTTCATGCACAGATGGTCTGAGCTTCACTTCATTCAGTTTGTAGAGTTGACTGTAGCCAATCTGCCACAGGGAATAATCCTACCCTAACCAGATGGAGGGATCAATTCACCGTGTATTGTCTCTTTCTCATTTTTAATGACTGTAAGTACATGAAGTAATCTTTCTATTAAGCAAACATCTCTTACACTAAAAACAAAACAACAAAAAAACCCCCAAAAACCTTACAGTTAATCTGGAGGAATTCTTTGACTGGTGAATGTCTTGTTGGGCGAGCAACAGGGAACTGGGGCCTGCCACCCAAAGTGAAAACAGGCCACAGTACAATAGCAACCGCTGGGGTAATTGGATGTGTATTTGGGGAACCACAAGGTTGCCAAGGAGAAATGCACTATGATGGGCTGTTTAGAAAAGAGCAAGTATTTTAGGGAGAGGAAAAAATATCCAACTCTATTTTGCCAGACATAATTTGTAAATATCTTCCCATCCAGAGATGAAAGATTATATGTAAACAAGTACGCCAATAACTCTTTTCAACAAACACTTGTCTAAACTTGGCAAAGAAACTTAAAATTTTCAAGGGAGTTGTGGCAAATGATGTGCTTCTCTTCTAATGTCAAACAGTTCTGAGCCGGCTAACCTGTGCTTTCTGCAGAGCCCCTTTCTTGGAAGGGGTGTGGGTAGAGATGCGGGCGCAGCAAACTCTGCAGCTAGATTACTAGAGCTGGTGGTAATAACCTGGGTGACACAGGTGTGGCAGTTGCTGACGGTGTCTCCAGAAGGTCATCCTCTAGGCCCCCTCCTCCCTAGGCTCATATCCTGATGCTTTCTTTTGCATATTATCTGCTTATTATGCCCAGCTACTTACAGGGTCCTACAATACACTCCTGCTTTTCCCTCCAGCTACTCTGCGTGTTGTTTCTTGTGCCTGAACACACCCACTGAACTTTTCTAAGAGGGCGATTCCTAATTTTCCTTCAGGCTTCAGCACTGACATCCCCACTTTAGAAAGTCTTCCCTGAACAGGCCCTAAGATGCCTCCCCTCTGTTCTTTCATGCCACCAGGTATTTCCCCAAAAGTAACATATGTTGCATTAGACATAATGGTTACTTGTTTCTCTCTCCATTAGTCTAAAACTCCTTAAAGGCAGATACTGGATCTTATTCATAGTTAAATTCTTAGTGCCCAGAAAGTTACTTGGGACATACGTGATCAGTAATTGTTTAGCAGATGAATGAATGAATAAATAAGTGTACTCCCTCGTAGCCTAGTTACATAGGGTGACTAAGTCATTCTGTTCTGACCCTGATGTTCCTTGTCTTGGAAAATTCCTCAGTCCTGAGCAAACCTGGAGAGTTGATCATCCTACATGCTGGCCAAACTATAAAGGACTTCGCACTGCAGAGTCATGAGGTAATGCGCGTGGCAGATAGCAGCAGCTTAGTCACCACTATAGTTAATATGATCTTCAAAATGAAATACTTAAAACAGATGATTCCTAAATTCCTTCCCAGCCCAGAATTAATCCTGTGACTTGAGTTTTGGGGTGGTAACTGTAAAAATGGTTCCAAACCCTGGTAGGCCAAGTCTAGTCAGTAAAATTTCATTTAAGTACTATAGCTGCATCACTACAAGGAAGGGACTATCTTGCCTCAAATCATGGCCCATAAAAGAGCCTTTGAGACCATGGGCTTTTTAATCTAGCTCCTGCCTGGCAGAAAAAGAGGTAGGCCTTCATCTTAGTGCTTGATCCTTTTCTTTCTCTCTAGTTTATAAGGGATTTTCCAAAAACACAAGCTAAGAATCCCGGCCGCTTGTTACTTAAACAAAAGATTTATTATATCTCTCCAAAGAACAAATTATCACTTAGTCTAGCAGAAGTTTTGTGTGAAACTGCCTTTTTCCTTTTTCTTTTTCTTTTTTATCGGAGATGTACGGCTTGTGCGTGACTCCCTACACACATCGGTATGGAAAAGCAACCTTCTCTTCCCCTGGAAGTTCCAGGAAATTCGAAGCTAGACAGTGGCCTAGGGTGGAACAGGGGAGCAGAGGGCTCCTGTGGAATCTGAGGAGTCTGAGCCTGGGTACCGTGGCGCCTTGGAGGAGAAAGGCCGTGTGAGGAACGAAGAGGGCAGGGAGCCCGGTGAGGGGGCTGCTGAGTCATAAGTAATGTGGGCGAGTGGAATTGTGACAAAGCCACGTTCTCTGAAGGTGGCTATGTGGATGGAGACCTGGGGCAATGATACAATGCTGGGCCTAGGCCAGAGGTTCCGGTCTAACTATCAACAGTGGTTCTGCAAAGCCTTGGGGAACAGGGCAAAACCATCATAGCGGCCAGGGCGATGCCGGAGTTCTTCGCAGTTTGTGACAAGGCCTTCACTGGACTTCGCGTGTATATTGCGTTGAGTTCTTTGGGGGCACTACATGATACAGGGACTAGGACAGGGATAAGAAAATAAAAATAGATCTTCTGATGTGGTGGCTTAAAACTATGTCAATACACCAAAGGTGGAACCTAGCTCCCCACATTCTGGGTGTAGATTTGCTTCTCATGAATGGAATATGATGGAAGAAATATGTGACCTTTGAAAGTATATCACAATAGGCACTGTGGCCTTCTCCTTGCTCTCTTGTTCTTTCGTCATTTGTTCTTTCATTTGTTCTTTCGTCATGAGGACGCCCAAGAAACCTATGGAGAGGTCCCTGTGTGAAGGCCAACAGGGAACTGGACTGAAGCCAGTGAATGAGCCACCATGGAGGCAGATTCTCCAGTTGCTGTCAAGCCTTCAGGTGACTGCAACTCTGACCAGCATCTTGACTGCAGCCTTATGACAAACCCTGAGGTAGAATCACACAGCTAAGCAATGCTCAAATTCCTGGCCCAGAGAAACTGAAATAATAAATGTTTACAGTTTTTTTAAACCACTAAATTTTAGAGCAATTTGCTTTGCATCAATAACAACTAATATATGTATCAATCGAAGAGTGGGATTTTAGGCTTGTTTTAATAAAATTTGCTGAAATAAAAGAATATGACTCTACGTACCTTCTGAGTACTATGTTGCAAATCATGTGGACCCCACACAATAGGGACACTACAGACAACGGGATGTGATAATATACCTCCCAGCTGATGGGCTCTGAAGGCCACTGGGACCTTTCTGAGCATTTCCTCTCTGCCCTGCCTGTGGAGACAGGGATTCTTATGGGGACAAACTCTGGAACTGTCAAGAGGTTTCAGGACCTGTGACTATATTCAATTATGACAAGCCAACGTGAAAAATCTAGTTTGTGGAGACAAGCAGGAAAAGTGAGAATGAGAAAAGAGATCTGCTTTCTCCTTAGAGAAGGGGGAAGTATCTACATGAAGATCTTAGTTTTCAGCAGGACCCACTGTATTTTCTGCATTTGGGTTTGACGAGATTCCACTGTATCTTTCCAGTTCTCTGTTTATATTTGAGATAACTGGAGTAGTTTTCCCTTCCTTGCAACCAAATGATCCTTGTAAGACAGCACCCCAGAACCATTGTTACTGATCACTTATTTCTACTCTACAGCCATATCCATAGAACAAAAGCAATTGCCCTTGGGGTCACATTTTCAGCAAGGCTATTTCTTGCAAAACAAGATCAGGCAACATGCATGGAGCCATTCTTACAGCAAGAACAATTCTTTATGGTAAGCTAACCGAAACAAGAAAGTCATTCCTGGAGGGCTTCAGGGTATAGTCCAAGGTAAAGAATAGTAATTTCATAGCTGAATGTAAAGAGAATAGAAATATGCTTCATCTTGAATAAAATGTGTCCTAAACAATCCTAAATTCTGGGCAAAATGAATGATTTCAACCAAAAATGTTCCCAAAACTATATAAGATATTTCTTAATAGTCAAAATGTTTCCAGGATTTCTCACCTGAATTGCAACAAATGGTAAATATTTGACACATGATAATATGAAGTACCCATAAAAACTTCAGAGACTTAATCTACAATAAAAAATAAATAAACTGCAAGAAAACAGAGAAGAAAATCAACTGCTTTGGCACAAGAATAAGAAGCTATGAATAAGTTCCCTGGGAACTGAGAACCCTGCATGCCTCTGAGATTGCGCCTCGATTCCCGACAGCTAGGTGGGGGAATGTCATCTTGCAAAGGCAAAGTGTGTTAGACAGACATTTACTGGCAACCTTCCAGAAGAAAGCAACCCATATGTGGTAGAAATTAAACATAGCTGAGGTTACTGTTCAAAAATAGAGTCATTTGCAGGGTGAAAAGACTTGTCTGTACCACCCACATTCCAATACATGCTGTTGATTTCTCAAAGGTTTTGTTTACTGGTACAATCTGACCTGATTCAGGCTCCTGGGATTCCCCCCTTGGCAGCTTTCATTGCAAATTTACTTTCAGTTCAGATATGATTTGAATGAAAACTGATTGCTCAGGTTGTCAGCACTATGAAAATATGTAGAAGGACACACACGCGCTCGCACACACACACACACGATTCCACTAGGAAGACACTGGCATTTTTGGTAAAATTTATTTAAAAGTAATTTTTCTGCTAAAAATTCCTTCTGCTAAAGACCCAAAATAATTTTACAGCATCTCCACTGGACAATTCATTTTTAAAAAATCTGAGATGGAGATTTTAGAGATCAGAGCAAGGATGGGAAACAAAAGACCATTCAATCAATTTTTCCCCCCCAAAATGTTAAGGAATCTCTTTAGAGGCTCTAAAGAAGCAGTTTGGTTTCCCACTGATATGCCCAGGCTCATTTGGAATGCTGAGTAGATGCATTTGCTTTGTGCTTTTGGAGATCTGGGAGGGGCGGAAGAACACAGTGGCATTTGGGGTTTGGCAAGATCTCTCAGATTATTTTTTAAACACTTCAGGTTGGGCAAAGGCAGACTGGATTTTGCCGAATGTCTTTTTCCTTACTGGGGAACTCAAGTGTACCTCCAGGAAAATTTAATCCATATGCTTTCAATTTACTTATTCTTAAGTCATCACATTATTGTCTTGAAACAATTAGTTAATATCCAATACATTCTTTTGAACTATTTAATGAAATTGTTGTAAAACCTCCCTGTACTTCAGTACCTTTCCTTTGCCTTGAATGTCCAAGTTACATGATGCCAACATTAACCCAAGCCAAAATTTTGGAAACTTCACATTTTGTTTCCTATTTAGAACCCTGTGTGAGGTGGTTCTAAGAGTAGCTAAAAGTACAGCTTATTGTTATTAGACAATATGATTATAGGATCATACAGTTTTTGAGTTCAGTCTTTTCCTTAGTACAAGACTCCTTTTTACAACTTTCTTAGCAATCACCCACCTCCTTATCAGTACATGGCAGAAAATGGTCCCCTCCATTACTGGATGACCCAGGGTGTCAGTTTTTCCTTAATCTGTGATCAAGGTCACAGTAGGTAAGGTAAAGTGGTTATTATCCAGGGAGATTATGCAATGGTGACTTGAGAATGTCAGCTTCCCTTGAAGTCACCTCTCTAGGTTTATGACTAGACAATTTGCTTGTGCGGGAGTCCCAGAGGCACTGCAAATCCCAAACCCTGTGAACTGATCCCATTTCTACATCCAAACCTACTTTTTATGTTTATCTTTTCCAGCTCAGAGAATGGTACCAGACTGTCTTCTCAGCCTGCCTCCTGCAAAGCCTACAAACCACCTTGTCTAACCAGGGGACTCGCTCACTCAACGAGGGCTCGTCAGTTGAATGCTACTCTGACTGGCAAATGAAAATGGCAGAAGCCAAACAGAGCGAGGCACCAGGCAAATGGATATTGAATCATATACTAAGTTACGCCGTGTCCTGAGGGCAAATGTTGAAGTAAGAGTGGTCAGAGCTGTGTGGTGGAAGAGCTTCTTAGTGACATTTGGTCAAGCGGAGGCACAGGACGGCCACAGTCAGACCACGGGCAAGGGCAAGACCAGGACTGGGATGACGGCATGTTCTCCACTGACCTAGAGGCTCCTAGGAGGCGTAAGCTCCTGGAACTATATGACAGCTTCATCTATAGGACCGTGACTTTTGTGTAGGACTGTAAGAGTTGTAGGGGGACTGACTTGGGATAGGGACAATGGCCTAATGTAGGGACTGGCACAAGGCTGGAGGGAATGGACAATCTGGGTAAAGAGGACATGAGCCTGGTTTATTTCCTGACTGCCAAAGAGGCAGCTCCAGATATGAAATCAAGGACCTTGCATTGAGCGTACAACATGCAGTACTTACATAAACCTGTCCTCATGCTTGTATTCAAGAGTTTCTTAGTATTCTCTATAATACCCAGATGTCTGGGTCAAACACTATGCTATGGAGTCTTGGTGGTAAGAACTCTGTGACAGGTGTGCAGATCTTTATCATTTTCCTTAGACCATTCGAGAAAGCAGATGATATTATAAGTCCTGTTACAACAGAATGGGGTATAATGGGTGCTTCTAGTAGAGGCAACTGAAATTAGAACAAGTAGGAAAGTATTCCCAGAGCTGGTGGTAGCTGATTTCAGTCTGGAAAGATAGGAGTGATCCAAGCAAGGAAATGGAGGGGGACAGAGGAAAAGGGTATTTCTTGCAGAGATATCACCATGGCCAAGGCATGGAGACAAGATAACAGGGTTTGTTTCAGAAACTGCAAAGAGTTCACTGTAGAATATGAAGAAGGAGTGGGGAAACTTGAGAGGGACAGATGATGTAAGGGACAGCTCAAAGTGGGATTTGTTTTCCATGATAAGGGACTTGGACTTTATTACATAGGTAATGGGGAATCATTAAAAATTCCAAACTGGGAGTTACATGATCAGGTTCGCATTTTAGAAAGACCACTGTCCCTCCAGACAGTCTAAAGACAATTGGATCAGTTTGGAGGTGATTTCCATGATCCAGTAGAGGTATTTTGAGATCCAGAGGAGCAGGGAGTACAAATATGAAAGCAAATTTACCAGACTTGATGGCTGACTAGATGTGGATGATAAGGGACAGGGAAGGGCTAAAAGTGACTCTTGACTTTCTGTAACTGAAGCAGTGATGGTGCCATTTACTGAAAGGAGAAATTCAGTAAAAAGGTAGATTTCAGGGGGAGGACAGTGAGCTCAACTGTGGACTCTCTAGATCTGTGGAACATCCAAAGGGAGACATCAGATGATAGGTCTGTAGTTCAGAAGACATATAGGTCATGGAACTGTCAACATATGGGAGGTTTCTGCAGTCATAGAAGCAAATGCCATCATTCCGGAACAATACATGTGGTGGCAAGAGGACTGAATACAGGGATCCTGTAGCAGAATTTCCTGCCTAGTAGGACATGGTACTTATTTTCCATGAAGCAGTGATTCCCTAAACTTTGGGGAAGCTGATGGGAATTGCAGATTCCAGAGAACCGAGGCAGGCTGTGCCCAGAGGTGGCAGCCATTCCCCAGGCTCCTCAGTGGGAGCTTAAACATTGTGCTTCTAAGAGCTTATGGAGCAGTTCTTCAAGTTGGTTAGCATCGTGAGGGTCTCTTGTCATTCATTGCTGCAAAACTCAGAATATAGTCAACAATATAGTCTATCACCTCAACATTTATTTCAGACTTTTTTTAGAGTGGAGGTTGCCAACCGTGGTGTATCTGGGGGAATCAATGGTCTAAGTAGCCAAGAAGCCCAAGGAGTGACCAGTTGAGTGAGATGGGAGGTGGGGGGGTAGTAGAAAGGCCAGACAGGATGGTTGGTGCAGCTCCAGGTTTCACCTCAAATTTCTGACTTTACATACAATGGACAGGCCTGTTAGTCTCTGGCCAGTGTGGTATATAAACTATCTGTAATAGTGCAAGTACTTCAGATGAGAAGATTATCATTTTGAAATTTTTGACATGAAAAAAAATCAATCGAATTAGAAATTCACTTATATTTTTATAAGAAATTTCAACATTATATTTGTCAATGAAAGAAAAAAAGAGCTATCATATTCTGGAAATACAATATCAATTGTTATGCATATTCTAATGGTTGTCAAAATTAAGGAAATATTTTTATCACCTACTGAGATAAAGCTTCTTGTTGATGGTAACTGTATAAAGAAATGAAGAGCATGAAGAAATGAAGAGTATGAAGAAAGAGTATGAAGAAATTATCACCATAAAGTCTTGATAAGAAACTGTGAGTAACCATTTCAAGAATAAAAAAATTAAAAAAAAAATTTTTTGAAATTTTAAACAAATTTAGTATTTAATGTATTTTCCAATTTTATATTATTTTTCTTATCACAAGTTACTTTTTATTACCAATACCATTTAGCCACCTCCAAATAATGCCCAGTTATCCCAGTATGCTTTACAGATAGTTTCATTATCTGTGTGCATTTTGAGATAAGAAAGCTTGAAACGCACTGACCTGGGAAAACCAACATTTAAGGGATGAGTAGAAAAAGATAAGCCCATGAAGTCAGTTGAAAAAGATTGGCCAGAGAGTGGGTATCAAATACAGATAGGATGACATCAAGGAAGCCGGGGGAATAAGAGGGTGCGGTTAACACAGTCATAAAGCGTCGGGAAGTCGAATAAGATGACTCAGCAACGAGGGCAGGAAGGCAGTTTCAGTGGGGTTCCTAGGGCGGGATGTGGTTTGCAACAGGGTAAGGAATAAAGGAAAGTCAGGACTGGGAGGCAATAAAATAATATATTATCTACTCTTTCAACAAGTTCTCCTTTGAAGGAATGGAAAGGATGGCAGCTAGAGGGAGAACCATACAGAATCAATAAGAATTGTAAGGCTTTCCTCATGGAACAGGGAAAGAGAATACATTCAGGAGCTGACATAAAAGAACCAGTTGAGAGAGAGCGAGAGAGCTGTTATAGCTATAGGAAAAGAGGGGATAAGAAATGGAGGAGTCTTTGAGGAGGCAGGAGAGAGGGTCAGAGTTACAGGGAAAGGCGTTAGCCTCAAACCCAAGGGGCACCCCTTCCTTGGAGCTTGTAGGAATGGAGGTGAATGTGAGGTTCTGACACCAACATATGGCAGTGTGGCTACAAATAGTTGGGAACATACAAAACACAGTTTTTCCTTTTCCAAATTAATCTAAGAAAGGGGGCTCGAGACATTTGAAGTCTGAAGAAACTGGCTGGTGAACATGGTTTTGTAATGATGCTAACTTGAACAGCTGGGTGGTTTTCTCCAGGCATATTCAGAAAGTGTTGGAGTAGAGAAGACAGATGATTGGGTTGGTCCAAGAATGAGACTTTAGAGTGGCCAAAGTGGCAAAGCTGGGTGGCTGGGATGATGAGAGCACTAGAAAGAGCGCTGAAGAGACCCACCATAGGGTTTGGGCAACAAGAGGAGAAAATGTGGCTACTCGATATCTCTCAGCGTACAGTTGGACAAGGAGCAAACCAGGTGTCAGAGTTATCAAGGAACGAAGTGGGAGAAGACAACATTTTGTGCAGTGTTTGAGGAGATTTCGGGGATTTTATTTACCATAGAATAAAGATTCTGTACACACAGGGGGAAGGCTTAGGAGGATAAAGGGCCGTGGGAAGAAAATTCAGGAGAGAGGAAGCACAGAGCGGTAAGGGGAGAGAAGAGAGGATCTCAGAGGTTTGCATTTTAGGAGACTGAGGCTTGCAGAAACGGGAGGAATTAGTGAGGTCAACAGGTGTTGATGTCCAGGGTAAATAAAGGCTGAACTGCAGATGGTGAAGGGGCCCAGAGGAAGCAGACCGTGGCCTTCTCTCAGGATTCTGAACAGAACTGAGAGATTCGGTGGGGAAATGCTCAGTCCCCCAAGAGGCAGCACTGGAGATGATGAAGCTGGCAAGAATTCCGCCCCAGAGGCATCATTGTTCAGAAGGTTACCTGTGCTTTGAGCCTCGAGCTCAAACCTTGACTCCTCTAGGATGCTTTCTCTCACGTCTCCAGGTAGCAGTCAAACATTTTGTCAGGAAGGAGCCCAGGCAAAGAAATATGACGCAGCCACATGCCTGCTTGGATGTAGTTCCACCTTTGCATCATCTCAGTTTCGCCTTCAAAGGAATGCTCTGGACAGAGGCTCCTAAGCAACAGTGAGCAGGTCAGGCGAGTGCCCCACACAACTCTGGGAGCACTGCCACGTGCAGGCCCAGGGAAATTCTCAGTCCAGTCCTTTACCTCCTGGCCAGTCCAACTAAAACAACAGCTTCAGCTCGAAAGATAAAGCACGCTGCCATCCAATTTTGCCACTTGAAATGAAGCTAGAAAAACATCCTTAGAACAGAAGTGGGTCTTACTTCACCCTTTTTTCCCCCCCGAAGGAATTAGAGTTTTAATTAGTACATCATTTCTCTACTCTTAAATCTGATATAATAGTGAAATTATATGATTCTTCTATTATGCACTGATTCCGTGTGTGCCATTAATTTTGCCACAGTTCCCTGAGGTGCTTTGATGAGCAGGAAGTGCTCACTTGTTGGGGAGTGCTATTTGGAACATTGTTTTCAGAAATAGGCTAAGCCATCCTGGTGTTATAAAACTTATTTTTCAAAGCTGCCAGGCAAAAGTATAACAAAACATTTAACTATATGCCTTTAAAATAGTTTGATCTAAAATGGAATTTTGTTTTTTTCAGATTTTTAAAAGGATGTTTTAAAGAACAGTCGAGAGCACTGAGGCAGTGACGGGGAGAAGGGGAAGCGGCAGATTAAGAGTTAGTTGTGATGCTATGTGCGGAGATTACGCCTCCGCCGCACGCTCCTCTCCGTCCCCTTGACGCTGCCCCGCCTCCTGACCATCACTGTTCTGGCTCCCGTCCTTACACTCCAGGGGCCAGGGAGCAAATCCGATATTTCGTAGTAACCCTTTCCCGCACACGATGAAAAATAAAGTGCCCCCCACCCCTGGAAAAATGCTTACGGGCGCTCATGTACGCACATCCACACACGTGCACACATACACACAATTCAGGAGATCCATGCCTTTTGCCTCCACCCCACCCCCACCCTTGAATTCCATCCTTAGGATCCCAAATGAAGTTCTCCTAGTCTCTGAAATGGGCATTCGGTACAGCAAACCAGTCAAGGCCAGGGGCTGATTTTATCATAATCCCTGCATCCCCGCAGCGTCTAATGCCCAGCCTGGCACGGGGAAGGCAGGCAATCATGTTTGATGAGGTGCCTGCAAAACAGACATGCCATTCTACCTAGGGATGTGTAGGAAAGAAGGCAGGACTCTTGCGCAGTAATTTCTTAGGCGAGTGAGTGCTGGGGTGAGATGAAGGCTGTCAGAGCAAAAGCAGGATAAATATATATTTGTTGCTATCAGTATTCAGCTAGAAAAGTGGAGCAAAGGGAACTCGACATGAGCTTGGTAAGCTGGGGCGCAAGGGCCTATTTGCTTGCAAGCCAGGAAGCTACAGCTTTTCACACTCCAGGGGACCACAGCACTGTGCTCTGCCAAGGCGATTCACACTCCTGCCTTCCCCGCGCTGGTACTGGATCCTGGGGATGGTGGGGCGCAGGGGTAGGTGTCCCCAAGGCCCACCAGAGTTTGCAAGTTGATAGGTTCTCTTGAGAAAGCACCTAGTCCGTCCCTAACCCAAGCTCCCAGATATCACCCCAGAGGAACAAAAGCTCCCTCTCTCTTGCTTGTGACCTGCCCTCACATGGTGCACACACCTGTTCTCTCCATGGCCTGCAGGAGCGAGGCTGGATTCCAAAGCACATCAGTAGACCACAGCAGGAAGCACACGCTAAGCTAGCCAGATGTTAGACTGGACTGCACTTGCATATGGAGCATCAACTCTGGGCAGTGTCCTTCGAGCTGGCCTGATTGAAGATGAGATTGGAATTTTTCCACAGTGAGGTGGACAGAGATGGGACATTGGGAAGTTAGGAGGGAACCCCCTTAATCATGCATCATCGATAAACCATACCACAGAGCCACATCCTCCTGTGCGTGTCTCAGAAATGTTTTTCTTTTAGACACCACACGAACCCCACTTCTACTGATAACATATTGAAATTTAGCAGTTATCCTGATATCCTTAGACGTCAACCAGTCAACTAGAAAGACCAGGAGAGAAGTATTCTTTGGTTAAAGAGAGAAATTCTAGATTTCTGAAGCTGGGCTCTGCTGATCCCAGGAAAAGATTGGATAATCTCAGACCCCAAAGGAACTTCTGCCGAGTGGTGTGGGTAAGGAAAATACTTAAAGAAGAGTTGGGACACAGAATAAGCCACAGAGGTGCCAGCATCCCACATGCTTACTAGCATCAGTGTTTCCCGGGTGCAACTTGGTCACCTCATGGTTTCATAGGCCAAGGCCGGGCTCCCAAAGCAGAGGTCAGGACACAGTCCCTGTAGGATTGTTTCCTGCTGGGCAGTGGCCCACATTCCTCATTCCATGGCCCTATCCTGTTTCCCTGGAGCAGCAGAAAACACGCTGCATTCATGTGGTATTTCCACCTACAGCGTCTCCGTTTAATCAATGTCACAGGCACAAAGAGCCCTGGCCTGTTTCCCCTGCAGCCTGTCTCAGCTGGAGCTGGTGTGCTCAGCTCTTGCCAGGAACGAATTCCTGATGTAGCTGACCAAAATAAAACTGCCTGTGAAAAGCTAGTTTATACGTTGAGACAGAGACATAGCTTTAGCGGCAATTGTATTTACAGGGAAAGAATAAATAACAGAATAAATCATCAAATAACACTTTCTCTTTCTTTCTTCCTGACCCAGGTTTCCTTCTCTTTGGTACTCAGCCACAACCTCTCTATGGATAGTTTGTTTTACCAAAGAAGCTGTTTGGTCAACTTGAAATATATCAGCTGAAGACGAATCTATTTGATCAGGAGAAGAGTGTCAAGAACCCCTTGTCTTTCATTTGAAAAAATGGGGGCTGAGGTGATAGTTACCATGGGGACAGAGGAAAGACATTATAATTTTGAGGTCTTCCATCACTTTTCACTTGGCTTTTATTTAAAACAACTTTAAGCGTCCTCATCCTCACACCCATTGAAACTCAAAGAACACTCCAGATATATATATATATTTTTTGCTTCCCAAATGCAGCCATGATATGTCAGTTTAGGACAGAAGAGGGTCAGCCCTCCCCACAGGTCCTTTCCCTTTAGGAAATTTGAAGTAGGAATCTGTTTTGTGACTCTAAAGGTAAGTAAGGCACACATGATATAGTTTACAAAGCAAACAATTTTAAAGCTGGGAGAAAAAGAGCTATAAACTCTCCACCTCAATTTGCTAAATTATTTCATCCTCTGTCATCACACAAATAGCTATGATGTTAGAAAGAGACACTTGGTTGAGATATTAGGCTCTTATCAAAATATGTGCTTATCATTACTGAATCACAGATTGATAAAAAATATGATCTTAACAGTTATTAGTAATCAGGGTTTAATTTTCCTTTGGCTTAGTTTTTCCCATCTGGTTTTGGTTTTGTGATTGCCTTTTCAGTTCTGAACAAATGTAATAAAAAAGAAGATTAAGAAAGTAAAAACACGATATGATTTGTGAATCTCATCCAGTCCAACTCTTTAAGTAAATTGAATTTTTAGGAAATCAAGGCTGAAGTATTATATATTCTAGAGACTACATATTTAATACCCAAATAAGTACACAGATATAAAATAAACATGTTGCATTCTTGAATGCCATGTTAAACAGAGAAAAATGATCATTCCACTGTACGCTGACACTCTGTGACAATGAGAAAGAAGAAAGAAAGAAAGAAAGAAAGAAAGAAAGAAAGAAAGAAAGAAAGAAAGAAAGGAAGGAAGGAAGGAAGAAAGAAAGAAAGAAAGAAAGGAAGGAAGGAAGGAAGGAAGGAAGGAAGGAAGGAAGGAAGGAAGGAAGAAAGAAAGAAAGAAAGAAAGAAAGAAAGAAAGAAAGAAAGAAAGAAAGAAAGAAAGAAAGAAGGGAAGGAAGGAAGGAAGGAAGGAAAGAAAGAAAGAAGGAAAGAAGGAAAGAAGGAAAGAAAGAAGGAAAGAAAGAAAGAAGAAAGGAAAAACAATGAGGAAAAGCACAAAAAAATTATTGGCTAGAGCAGGCGAGAGACTGGAGCCAGGTGTGTCTGCAGATCAACACCGATCCTCCTGCCCGGGGGTCCTCTTATTCCCCTTCACCAGAGCTCATCGACCTCAACACAATGGCAGCAAAAGCTCTCTGTATCACCTTGGTCACCTCCAACTTGGGGCCAGCTTGATCTATTTATTGGTCATAACACGAAAGTAATAACAGTAATAACAATAGCTCACGCTATTATGTACCAATTGTTACATCAACTACAATTGAGGCATTATCTTTGATCCCCAGAGCAATCCTCTGTGGTACCCTTATTATTATTATGATTATCATCGTCATTGCGTTTCTGAGGGGAAATCAAAGCTTGGAGGGGCTAGAAGACTCGCCTTAGGTCATAGAGTTAGCAAGAGGGTGGGACAGGATTTGAAACTATGTTGTACATCAGCACTTACCCTTTAGCCTGAATCTCTTTAGTCTGAGACTGGCCCCTACTGGGAAAAGAAAACTACTTGGAAGGGCCGGAGCCCGGCCTTCGGGCTCTGATTCCCAGCTCACCTGTGAACACCCCATCAGCATACCGGTTATTACAGGCCATTTCCTCATCTGTCTACTTGTCCATCTCGTCACCAGACTGGAGCTCCAGAACACCCACAGTGCTTGGCACACAGTGGGTACTTCAAACACTGTTGCTGGGGGAAATAAGCTAGAAATGATCACACACTGGGGATTTAAAATAATCAAGACCAGGCATGCCTAGTAAATCTGCATGTTTTTCCAGATATTCAATAGTTTG
This sequence comes from Mormoops blainvillei, assembly GCA_004026545.1. Taxonomy (NCBI): domain Eukaryota; kingdom Metazoa; phylum Chordata; class Mammalia; order Chiroptera; family Mormoopidae; genus Mormoops; species Mormoops blainvillei. The sequence goes on from PVJD01003162.1 coordinate 113,737, forward strand.
TTTGTAATTGCATACCAAATTTTAAAGTGTAGGCAGGTGCAGTTGAAAATACAATTTGATCCATACTTGCCATTATTGTAGTTGGCATTTGCGAGTTTAATTCTAATTACAGAGTTAGCCGTTGCATTGTATAGAAAAGAAAAAAAAAAGTGTTTTAATTTAACGTTTTAATAGGAAATGTGTGCATATTTACTAACTTCATTACACAATTACCATCGAGTAATTTTTGAATATTTATCCATCGTATCCATGAAATACAATTAGCTTTTTTGATAGAAGATGTAGTCATTTTCACAGGGGTTTGTTTTACTCACAGCCTTGCATTGTACTTAGCTCAGTCCTTAGATGCCCTCTAGTGGAGATAATGGTAAGTACATAAAAAAAGAGAATATTTGTTTCATCTTCCCAGGTTAATGTAACGCCCTTTAACAATCTCTGAGTATTAAAACAATAGTAAAAATATACAAACACACACAACAAGTATAAATAAGATATAAAGCATAATGAAACAACTGTGTGTGTACTCAGAAACTAGCTTAAGAAATAGAAAAAATGTAGATGTAACCAGCTGATCCAAACAGCGTTATACTGAGGACAGAAAAAAAGCTTTCAGAATGCCTTGCACATGGTGAGCACGCAATAAATAATTACTTACTTGGTACTCAGTCAACAATCTTCTGTTACTAAGTCTTGACTGAATCTTTTACAAGATATCCTGTAGGACTATAAATTTTTATCGTTGAGAAAATTAATATTTTGTAGCTGTTTTCAGATTAAATTAGAGACATACCTTGAAATATTGTAGGTTCAGTTTCGGACTGCTGGAAGAAAGCGAGTACCGCAATAAAGCGAGTTATAATCTTTTGCTGCTGGAAGGTCTTGCTTCCAATTTCTTAAAAACGCAGCACCTGCGAAGCACCATAAAGCCAAGCACAATAAAACGGAGCGTGCCTGTATTCCGACATCATTCCCGGAGGAAATTGTTTCATTCACATCCTCAAAACGGAAACAATGGTGACTTTTAAAAGTCTGATTTAAAACTTGCAGTGTTGCTACCAGGATGGCTTCTAACAGCTCTACCAATTTAGACTAGTTTTGATTCAGAAATATTTCATTATGCCTCAACTTGTTGGAAATTGATACAAAACTCTGTTACCTTAAATTTGTACAGGGCCAAACTATATTTCAATGGTCAACGCTCAAACTGAACTGATGAGTTTCCACTTTGTAAATAGAAAAAAAGTAGTTTTAAAATACACAGAAACATACAGATGCGACTCAACATGCTTTTCCCACAAGGTGTCACTATGGTACCTATGAAATATAGTTATAGATGTATTTATCTGTCTGTGATCTCATTTTTAAGAAAACAATCGTAAAATATCTATACTTAGGCACATGATCCTGAGAGTAAGCATTCATAGGAAATAAGTAAATTCATAGATGCCTGGTGTCTACTAAATACATATGAAAGCAAAACATATTGGTTTGGATGTATATTGAAATCTTAATTATCTGCATTCAAGGACAGCATAAAACTGATAATCTAAAAATATACATAAGGCCGTATTCAAGATTACTGATTCTTAGATACCCTAAAAGTGCATAGTCTGTGACTCTGCTCACGCGGGATGTGATACACTCCTGGGTAGTTACAGATTGAGTTTATATGTTTAATATACATCTGTGATGGTTAAAGGATGAATACTGAGTGATTTTTGAGTGATAAACAACTAGAAAATTCATGTTTGTCCTTTTTTTCTAATTGAAGTTAGCTCAAGGTTAGGAGCCAAGAAGCCAAAGAGAGCAGAGTTCAAAATCTAGCTCAGCAGCCACCTGTAAAACCTCCAAAAGTTAATTAACCTTTCTGATCTGGCTTTCGTATTTATAAAAAGAGGGTAGGAGTATCTATGCCACCGTGGTTGCTGTGAGAGTAAACTGAGACAATGTGTGTCAAGCACCTAGCGCAGAAGAGGCTATTTAATAAATAGCAGTAGTTATTACTAATTTCAAGAGAGAAATGTTCATTAGAGTCACCTTTTACGTGTTGATCACAGGCCTGGGCATACGAAATGCCTGAGTTTGTTTCACAGACAGGGAATTTTTGTGTAATAAAATTCAAGCATATCTATAAAAATTTAAACACTTGCAATAACTGATATTTTATAATGGCCTCTAATCAAGGTTCTGTTTGCTAAACTCAACAATTTGTTTGACGAGTAAACAGACATCTGGCCCTACTTTTTGGAATGATTCTCTCCTGCTGGTGATAGTAACTGAAATTTGCCTAAGTCTGGCAGCTGCAAACTGTGGGTTTTCTTGTCATCCTTTTAGTCCTGCTATGTAGGCTTGTTATTATTCTCCTATTTTTAAGGCGCCAACAGCTCCCCAAGGCTCTGAGGACAAGGAACAAACATGGCAGCTTGCCCAATTAGTCGAACCAGCCTCAGATGCTGTACCCCGATATTCTCACCACCAGCTCATCAGCCACACTTTACAAATGAGGGCTCTGAATGTTAGAAGGCTGAAATGGCTTGCCCAAAGCAATATTGCTCCTAAGTGACTGAGCTAACACTAGAACCCAAGTGTCTCATTGGCACCATCTCTTGATGAGGGGATTCCTCACCTCAGAAGAGCCAGGATTATCTTCTTCAGGCCAACAGCCCTTAAAACCTAGACCAGGCGGAAACAATGAACCACAGAGTAATCACTCATTCAAAACAATCAACTTTCACCCAGTGGTGAAAAGATATTTCAAGGGCCATAAGAAACGCATCTTTTTGTTAGATATCTGTCATTTGTTTTTTCTTTTTGTCTCTAAATTTTTTTAATGAGACAATAACTAAAATAAACACCAATATAGCTAATCATTTTCACAAGGCAAATTGGCCAGTGGACCAGCCTCTGTGAGGTCCAGAGTCCAGCCCTGTAGACGGGGTGACCGACTGCGCTAGAAGCAGCAGGAGTGTGTTGTAGTAAACGCTTGCCACTCAGAAATGTGGTCTGCAGGTCAGCAGCCTCCATATCCCTGGGAGCTTGTCTGAAATGCAGAAGCAGGCAACATCCAGATCTTCTGAAGCAGAAGCTGCATTTTTAACCACGTTCCCAAGTGACCGGTGCAGGCCCTAAACTTTGAGAAGAACCATCTTAAGCACTGTGTGGAAGAGCCTCGTGGAAGCAGCGTCCTGGGCAGATTCCTTTCCCACGCTCCGGCTGGGCTGCCCGAGGGAGCAGCTTGTGAAATCCTCAGCATAGTTATTGATGCTTCTTTGAAACTCCACAGATGATCGTTTCCTTCTCCCTTCTTAACACTTTTTTGACTCTCGCTTATCTGACAAGGAATTCATTTTTTTAAAAAAACGGGACAATTGTAAGAGAAATATTTATTTATTAGAGGAGTTTTGTGTGACACATGTAGAAAAAAGGAGATAAATCACTTTCCAATAAAGAGCGACAGCTACTAGTTTTACCGCTTAGGTATATTGCGCTATATATATGTAGACACACAGACACACACATGCATACATGGATATTTCATATTTTGAATGAATAATGCATTCTCATGTTTTGAAAAATATGAAAAGCTATATAATAAAATCTTTTGCTCTTTTCTCTGCCCCATGTGCTCAATGCCGCCCTAACCCCAATATATAACCACTCATTATTTTTTTTGTGTATAATCACATAAACATGAATACATATGCTTTATCCATTTTTAACAAAAATAGTAGCCTTATTCTACAAAGTTTTGCACCTTATAGATATGTTTTCACAACTACTATAAAGTCTACAGTTGGGACACATTTTGCAAATGGCATTTCACTTAATATTTTACCATAAACGTTTCCATGTTCGTTTTACAGAGTCTTCATAAGTGTCATTTGGTATGGTCCCACGATATTTAATTGTGTAAATCTGCAATAATCTATTTGTCCAGTAGAGGTTACTCATGCACATTTTGGCCCTTACCCCCCCCCCCACCCCGCCCCTTCAATTACAGACACACCTTTGTAATGAAATTCTTTGTGCACACAGCTCCTGCCGCCCGTCGCTGCTGGGAGACTGGACAGACATGCCCACCCACTGCCAAAAGCCCGAGTGGCCCGAAATCTCTCCCTGCCTCAGCCCTGTTCAATTCCTTTTCAATCTGTGGGAATACTCTGTAACCTACGAATATTATCTCCCATTTCTCTCTTAATACTTAAAGAGGAATTTATAGCTTGTAATAAATACAGCTTAACAATACATAAAACAATGGGAAAGAGAGAAGGAGAAGATGACACTTTCATCTGGCAGAGTGCTAATTTCACATCTGATAAGAAAGGAATGAAATTGCCTCGAGGCAAGTAGAAATGAAAAAAAAAAGAAAAAGAAAAAGAAAATACCTAACACTGAGAAAATGGCAAAGGAACATTCATGAGAAATGGGAAATGAACACCATAGGGGTGTCAGTTCTTGCTATAGGAGGAAAAAATATTGGAAAAAGAGAAGCTTTTCATTGAAAAGGTGTCTTAAAAGTCTGAAGAACTCCATTAGCCGAGGAAACAGGTTCACAGAGAGAAGTGCTTGGTGTACCTTTGCCCTGTGAAGCAACAGGCTTGGAAAGTATCAAACAGGGTCAGTTCTTGGTTAGAAGCATTTTGACACAGAGTCACTAATCAGAGCAAACTCACAGCTCCATAGCTCCTCTCCAGACACATTCTAGAGCAGGAGGCCACTGACCACTACAGTGTAAGAAGATAAGAAAGGAACGGGTTCAACTCGAGTTACAGAAATACGTACAGAAAGACATAATTTTAGAACTGTTGGGGAGTGCCCATTCTTTCAGTACGGTGGATGAGGATAGCAAGGGCCAACAAATTCTCTACTCTCTTCCACTGCACTCCACTCCAATCCGATCCAACCCAATCCTTAATTCAGCCTTAGAGAGCCAGCCAAGCAAAGGCCAGAGGAAGAGTGAAGCCTTAATTATTTGAGATAGATTTCAAAAGGAAGCGGGCTTCAGAAAGACTCGGTGATTGGAGCGTGTACTATAAGCACATCCATTAGCCAGCATGCTGAAACAGCAGAACTTACAAGATGTTCTCCCACTCTTTCACAAGTTCCACAGGGAATCTGCAACTTTGACCTGCTGTAAGTGGGAGTTCACTCACTTTCAAAATGTTTACAGAGACTGCGCTGCTATAGGTCAATCCAATCAGCATGTCACTCTTTGGATTTCTCAGTCATGAGTAGAATCGCAATACACCATGTCTACCAGGCTCTAGGAGACCTATTTAGTTCCAGAGCCATTCATCCCTGAGCTCCAGGGAAAGAAGCACCCCAACCCTCCCATGCGTAGATGAAGGTTCTCACAAAACCTACTCTCCTTTCCTACTCTAACTCTTTGCCACCTCCAGCTCCTTCATAGACGGGAGCTATGTAGTTAGCTAAGGGGAATAACACTGGTTCTTGACTACTCTTGCAATTTGTAGTTTAGCGGTGTGGCACCAACTGTTTCACCTGTGGTGTGTTCAAAACATAGTTAAGTTTCAGTCCTTTTTAACAATCAATAGGCACGTGCATATATAATTCACACAAATTCACATTAGTTTTAGAGTAGCTTTTTTAGTATCTAAAATGCTAAGAAGCTTGGGTAATATGTTATCCTATGAACAACACAGCCTAGAAGAGTCTTAAATTTCCTTGAAAGTCTTTTTTTTTATGTTAAAGGGGTTGAAAGTTCTTGAAGATTTAAACTTTCAGGTTGGAAGTGTATTTTATTTTCCGGAGGAAAACATCCCTGCTTTTTTCTCGAGGGATAAGGAAATGAAATGCTGCAAGTGAGGAAACCATTTAGGTGGGGGGATTGCGCATGTGTAAGTTGCTGGATGTCTGAGAGATAATTCTGTGTGGGAAAATGTCATTTTGGGATTACATTTTTGTGTTATGAAAGAGTGGGACGGAGAGAGATGAATAATTGACCCTTGCCATTTTCAGTTTCCACTGCCTTCTCTCGCAAGCAGATAAGATGCATAAATACTAAATGCACATGCTAACGCTGTTCCTTGGCAGACGTGGAATATATTTTAAAAGCACACATTCAAAGAGCGTAACCGAATCACTTACCGATTCCGCATCCCTCCGCGTGTCCCAGGGCGGTCCTGCCGTGTCACCGCGCGCAGGCCCCACGGCTCTCTGTGGCTGCCCTTTTGCGGCTTCAGCCCTGCGTGAGCCTCGTTTTAGGCAAACCTCCTGTGCAATTCAGCTTGAGCAATTTTGTAAACTGGGGTTGAAATATTATTTGTCTAATATAAAATAACTCCAGTTTACAAGGGTCACTATGAATTTCCTCTAATATGAAATCTTCCTCAGCGTGGTTTTAAAAATTAAGTTTATGTAAAATTGGTCCAAAACCCAGACTGTTAGTAGCGTGGACTTTCCTCAGAGTACATCAGGGGTATATAGGATATTGAGATTCCGCAAGTGTCTTGGGTAGGGGAGAAAGTTCAATGGAGGGAACAGATGCACACCTGTTCTCGACCAAATGTGAGACTAGCCCTGCCTTTGAGGGCCCGTGGAAGCAGTCAGAGGGAATTTTAAGGATCCCATGTGAGGCAGGTAATATGGGTCAAAAATGTTTGCTTACTAATGTTAATATCCTCCCACTTGTCCCCCCAGACAGGGAACGAGTGTAGAACAGGGGCAGCTAAGGCATGGGTCTTAAAGGGATTCTTTTCTGCTAGGTCTTCGTTCTCCACCAGGACCACTCACTTAAAAACCTGGACAGGATCTAATGGCATCATGTAGATAAACTAAACAGGATGAGACCAGCACATGGGGAAGAAGAAGGAGAAGGAGAAGGAGAAGAAGAAGAAAAAGAAGCCATGTCTTGCTTTAGCATGAAAAGTGGGAGAAAAATGAAATGTCCTTTGGGCTTCTTGAAGATGGGTGCAACATCATCACAAAAGACTGTGCAATACACGTTGCTTGACAGAAGAATGACTGAAACAAAAAGCATGCAGCAGATACTCTGGTTAAGACATCGGGCCTGTCTTTAATGTATAACATCAGCTTCTGAGAACATAGCTCTTGGAGGGCAGAGCTCACATTCGTGACTTTAGTCTGTCCTTCCCCTCGCTGTCTCTGGTGTCTCCCTTTTACCTCCAAGTACCTATAAAGAATTGTACATTTACCCTGAGCCTAATAAATGACTGTATAGGATGGTCAGATTAGAACAACTTATTTGTAGCCTTAAAAATGTCTGAGAAATATTGTTGGTATCATTTTACTCTTGAACTTTAAGAATTACACTAGACGTGCAATTTAGAAAAGAGTGGAAAACAGATAAGTTGAAAAGAAGAAAATCATTCACTGCGGCATTAATTAGACATAGCAAGATAACTATCTCTTTGTGCAAAAGGGAGATCACATAGTGCCTAGTTTTGCATCCTGTTTCTTTGTCCCTTGCGACAAGCTCTGAGCATCTTTTCTGTGGCAAAGTTTTAGAAGTGTTCTATTAGTGTAATGTCTTTCTCTTCTGTCCTACTCTGACCCAGCTACAGATTTTTAAAAATGAAAGTTGGTAGTTCCTTTCCTGCGCCTAATGAATCGCTATCATTTATTATGCCTCCAGGATTCAGCAAACAGTGTCAGTTCTGTGTGAGACATAGAAAAGAAATGAGTTCGCCTAAATAGGAAAGTTACATTTTAAAATGCAGCTAAAAATACACAAACGAGTAGCAAAACCTCAAGGGAAAAGTGAACATGAGCAGCAGGAAAGCTCACTGTCCCCGTGAGCAGACACTGTCCCTCCCTCCTCGAAGCGGCTAATACAGGGGCAGGGAGAGACGCCCGAGTGGAACAGAAGCAGCCCCATCTAACGGCAGCACTCATTCAAAGAGCTCATTTGGATGTTAATAAATGTGTGAAAATGCTGCAATGAGTATGGGAGTGCAGATATATTGATTTTGTTTCTTCTGAGGTACTGCTTTTTTTTCCTCCAGGTATATACCCATATGTGGAATTGTTGGATCATATGGTAGTTCTACATTTAATTTTTTGAGGAACCTTCATACTGATTTTCTAGAGTGGCTTCACCAATTTACATTCCTGTGTACAGTGTGCAAGGGTTTCCTTTTCTCCACATTCTCGTCAACATTTGTTTCCTCTTGTATTTTCCATATCGGTATCTAAACGTCTTCTTAATGCTGATCAGAGTGACCCCAGTCCCGCGGGGAAGTTAGGCATGAGGAAAAGCCAGGCCAGGCATGGCTGCATTTGCCCCAGCTCTGTTCGGCGACCTGACTTTCATTAAGTTTGCATCATTTGTTAAATAAAATGGAGCACACGGTACACCTAGGAAAGTGTGTGGTCTCCTCATAAGGAACCCCGGAATGTTTCGGGTAATATCCTTGCCTTTAAAATATTAAACATTATAAAATAATATAAGTTGGTTTGAGAAAATTAGGGAACAGAAATGAGCATAAGGAAGAAATTAATCGATTTCTATATAAATTACAAGTAGCATTGTTGATATTTCTTTTTGCAAACCATGAAATTGTATAGTACACTTTGTGTTTTGCTGTTTTCTCCAATCAATGAACTATGAATATATTTCAGAGGCATCTGGTTAGAATTGTTTACTAATGTGGTACTGTTTTTTCCTTGTGTTCTATAGTAACCAAACTTAATTTTATTAAGACTTGCAGGTACCCCCGCTTGTTTTATGCTAGGGCCAAATAGAGCTATCTTATATGAGGCAGACAGACCTGGGTCTAACCTAAGGGGCATGCTGACATTGAAAAATAATGGTGCCTCTGTCTGCAAGTGGTAGGGGAAACCCAAGAGGAAATGGGAAGCCAGGAAGAGGGTTTGGTTTTGTTGCACAATAAAAAAAAGATAGAAGGAAGTCTGGGATTTCACTGTGGTAGTAGAGGTTACTTACAGCCCCGACCTTTCAAAAGCTGAGAAAGTGAAGTCTGGGGGGAAGCTCATGGCGAGGGTTCCTCGGCCCCACTGCCATCACAGCAGCCAGCACCCAGTCACGCTAGCAACCTGGGGTTAAGGGGCCTTCACTGGTAACGATCTGCACAACAGACAATGTATTTGTGATCACGGTGATAAACAGATGCAGTGTGCTCTGTTTCAGGAATAACATTTTGCCTTCAAAATTTTAAAACCATCATAATGCATGTTTGTTTGAGAATAATTAGAAAATGCTGAAAATCAAAATGATAATAAATGTCATTCATTCTGTCTTTTCACTTTTAGAGATATGAAAATATGTCTATAAAAATAGGATGATAAATTCTTACTATTGGTGTCCTAGCTTTCCCTGTATTAATCTATTAATCGACTACTTGAAAGCGGGGTGGGGAGATCTTGCAGCATTAAGAAAGAGAAAAAAGGAACAGGGGGCTCCCTGTTTAGTAGTAAAGGTTACTGAGGCCTAGGGAACTTTTTTTTAAAATAAAGAAAAGCAAGATATTTTTTATGAGCACACGGTAAAGAGCCACTACTTCATTCCTTGTGCTGGTCCCCAGAGCACCTCGTACAGACAGTGCTATGCATCTCCTTCAGCAGGGCATCTTTTCCAAGCACTGTAAAGAGAGTCATAAAATCAATAAAGCTGTTTAGAAATAATCACTGTTAAGAGTTCTAGGCAAGACAGTGGAGTAGGAGGAAACTGCCTTCCCCCCCTCCCATAACTATGTCAAAATTACAACTAAGTTAAAGAACAATTGACCTGGATAACCATCTGAAGACTAGCTGGATAGGCATCCTATAACTACGGGTATAAACAAAGCTTCATCGAGGCTGGGAGGAGAGGCAGAAATGCAAAATGAGCTGGGCCAGCACGCACGTGTGGCAGTTAAAAATCAGGGGTGCTGCTTCAGCTGTGGAGGTGGCCCCTGAGGAGTGGGGAAGGGGGGAGGGTCTCAACCCCACAAGGGGCTCTCCAGCCCAGGGTCCCAGTACGGGGAAGAGAAGCCCATGTAACATCTGGCTGTGAAAATCAGTGGGCATCCTTTCCATCTGGGTGAGAGGGGAGGCTGCTGGAAACCCAGGCGTCCTCTAAAGGGCCAGCGCACAAACTCTCGGCACTCATTGCCAGCACTCGTTCTGGACTCTGGCTGAAGGACAGCAGCTCAGGGGGCACAAGAGACACACAGTGAGAGGCTGAGTTGTTTGGCTTTGGGGGGAGGGACAGCTGCCAATGTCCCTGTGTTGGTCAGTCCTCCTGTGAGGACAAAGGGTGCCATCTTTCCTGTGTTGAGCCCTCCCCCCTCACATAGTCAAATCTAAAACTACTTGAGCCTGGTCAACCCCATTAGCTACATCCTGATGACACCCTGAAGCCCTTCTCTACCCAACTCTCCCATGACTCTAAGCTCTCTTGGGGCCAGTTAGCCTGGGCCCATGTCGTAGTCGTTCTTTAAAAACTCTCAAAGAATTCCAGTAAAGCTCGGGAGACACACAGGGAGAAATTAAGTTGGGTGGCTTCAGGTTGAGGCCATCTTCCTTCATGGCCAACAGGTGGCACCTTTCCTGTATTGAGCCCTTATCCCTCAGAGCCAAATCTTAATCTGTGTTAGTTTGGCGAACACTGCTAGCTTCACCGTGGCGACTCCCTAAAACCCCAACCACTGCAAATGTCTACGGGCCCCAGGTGGGTGGAAGCTGGCTTAAGTGTACCCTGACGCTTTCGTTGAGTGACCTCAGGCCCAGCACTGGCATTGAGTTTGTATCTGGATTAACCCAGTGAACATTACTCGGCCCACCATAGTGGCTCCCTGAGATCTTGCCTCATGAAACCAGTGTACTGCCGGAGGCTCTTTCAGTGGCTGTGCCTTCAGGTAGCTGGCAGGTAGTGGCAGATCTCAGGGTGGGCCTTTTTCTTACCTGCCCCAGGCCTGGTGTTGGTGGGAACCAGCCTCGGTTTTCAGCTTGGTCCCTCCCATGTGTAACCAGGTCCAGTGTAGGCAGCTACCAACTGTGGATACCTTTGTAGTCTCTAATAGGTAGCCCCAGGCCAGTCACAGGCAGCATCTGACATTGACCCACACTGGAGTTCTTTGTGAGACTCTCCAGAACCAACTCAACTCAGCGGCTGGCTTCAGACCACAACAGAGCACCATCTGTTTAACTCAAGAAGCAGCATAACCAAAGGGAGGCCTCAGAAGGCACGGGAGCCTGCTGGGGCAAATCAAGCTCTGTGGGGTCAGCCCAAACACTGTAGCTCATATGCTGTGCTTGTAGCAAATCCTCACAACCAACCAGCTTGAAGGGCAATTCCATCCACTGAAGTAGCAACAGCAATCAAGGCTCCACTACAATAGGTGGGCACACACAACCCACACAAGTTACACTCCTAGAACATCCAAACCAGGGGATCTGGGAGACTGGACCACTTGGCCTCACAGGAACCTGCTACATAAAGCCATCCTGCCAAGACTAGGTGATATAGCAGCTCCACCTACTCCATAGAAACAAACACAGAGGGGCAGCCAAAATGGAAAGACACAGTAACATGTGTCAAATAAAAGAACTGGAGAGATCTGCAGAAAAAGAATGAAATAAAATGGAGGCAAGCAATCTACCAGATACTGAGTTTATTTTTTATTTTAATATTTTTTAGATTTTTAAAAGTTTTTTTATTTTTAGAGAAAGGGGAAGGGAGGGAGAAAGGGAGGCAGAGAAACATCGATGCAAGAGAGAAGTATTGATCAGTTGCCTCTCAAATGTACCCCAACCAGGGACCAAAGCTGCAACCCAGCCATGTATCTTGACGGTGAATCAAACTGATCATCTGATGATCTTTTGCTTTGTGGGAAGACTCCCAACCAACTGAGCCACATCAGTCAGGGCCCAAATACTGAGTTTAAAATACTGGTTTTAAGGATGGTCAAGGAATTTAGGGAAAGAATAGATTAACTCAGGGAGAACTTCAGCAAAGAGATAGTAAGTATAAAAAGGGACATAGAAACCATAAAAAAGAACCAGTCAATAAAGAAACAATAATTGCACTGAAGAATACACTAGAAGGAATAAATATCAGACTGGATAAAGCAGAGGCTTGAATCAGCAATTTGGAAGACAGAAAACATATTATCAGAATAGCAAAAAGAAAAAAAAACAGTAAAAAATTTGGATAGCTTAAAATACCTCTAGGACAACATCAAGTGTAACAATGTTCACATCATAGGAGCACCAGAAGGAGAGAGAGAGAACAAGAGATAGAGAAACTATTTAAAGAAATAATGACTGAAAATGTTTCTAACCTGACGAGGGGAAAAGACATACAAGTTTGGTATGTACAGAGTCCCAAACAAGATGAAACCAAAGCAGCCCACACCAAGATGCATCAAAATTAAAATGGCAATGGTTAACAACAAAGAGAAATCCACTTTCACCCCTCTTATTCAATATAGTACTGGAAATCCTACCACATCAGTGAGACAAAAATTAAAAATAAAAGGTATCCACATTGGAAAGGATGCCTTTTCAGAGATATTCAAATTATTCACAAATGACATGATACTGTATATGGGGAATTCTAACTACTAGAACTGATAAATAAATTCAGTAAAGTAGCAGGATACAAAATAAATATTCAGAAATCATTTGCATTTTATATACTAATAATGAACTATCAGATAGAGAAATTAAGAAAACAATCCCATTTACAATTGCAGTAAAAGATACATAGGGATAAATTTAATCACAAAGGTAAAAGACCTGTACTTGGAAAAATATAAGGCATACAAGAAATAGAAGATGCAAATAAATGGAAGCATATACTGTGCTCATGGATAGGAAGAATTAACATCATTAAAATGTCCATTCTACCCAAAGCAATCTATAGATTTATTATAATTCTTATCAAAATACCAATGGCATTTTTCACAGAACTAGAAAAAATAATTTAAAAATTTATATGAAATCACAAAAGATCCCAAATGGCCAGAGCAATCTTAAGAAAAAGGAGCAAAGTTGGAGGTGTCTGACTACCTGATATCAAACTATACTCTAAAGCAATAGTAATCAAAACTGCATGGTACTGGCACAGAATAGGGAGCCTAGAAATAAACCCACACCTACATAGTGGATTAATATTTGAAAAAGGAGGTAAGAACATACAATAGGGTATAGACAGTTTCTTCAATAAGCGTTGTTAAGAAAATTGAACAGATACATGCAAAAAAACCCAAAAAACAAAAAAACTAGACCACCTTCTTAGATCATAACAAGAATAAACTCAAAATGAATGAAAAACTTAAATATGACTTGAAACCATAAAACTCCTAAAAGAAAACACACGCCATAAAATCTTGGACATTTCTCTTAGTAATATTTTTTTCTGGTATTATCTTCTTGGGCAAGGGAAACAAAAGAGAAAAAATAAACAAGTGGAATTACATCAAACTAAAATTTTTTTGCACAATAAAAGAAACCATAAAAAAAAATTAAAAGGCAACCCACTAAATGGAAGAACATATGCCCCAATGATACATCTGATAAGGAATTAATACCCTGGTTAGTGTAACTAAGTAGACTGAGCACCTTCCTGTAAACTGAAAGGTCACTGGTTTGATTCTGAGTCAGGGCACATACCTGGGTTGCAGGCCAGGTCCCTGGTTGGGGATAGGTGAGAGGCATCCAGCTGATGTTTTTTTCACACATTGATATTTCTCTCCCTCTCTTTCTCCCCACCTTTCCCTCTCTAAAAATAAATAAATAAATATCTTTAAAAACTATAAAATATATAAAGAATTTATACAACTCAACACCAAAAACGTCCTATTAAAAAATGGGCAGAGGTCCTGAACAGACACTTCTCCAAAGAGGACATACGAATGGCCAATAGACAAGTGAAAAGGTGCTCTATATTACTAATCATCAGAGGTATTCAAATTAAAGCTACAATAAGATATCACCTCACTCCTGTCAGAATGGCTATCATCAATAAATACACAAACCACAAGTGCTGGAGAGGATGTGGAGAAAAGGGGAACCTTGTGCATTGCTGGTGGAAGTGCAGATTGGTGCAGCAACTATGGAAAACAGTGTGGAGGGTCTTAAAAAAATTAAACATAGAACTGTCTTATGACTCAGTGATTGCACTTCTAAATATATATCTGAAGAAACCCCAAATACTCATCCAAAGGAAGACATGCACCCCTATGTTCATTGCAACCTTATTTATAATAGCCAAGATATGGAAGCAACCCAAGTGCCCATCAATAAATGATTGGATAAAAATATAGTAGTGGTACATATATACAATAGAATATTACTTAACCATAAAAAAAGAATGAAATCTTATCATTTGAGACAGCATGCATGGACCTAGAAGGTATGCTAAGTGAAACAAGTCAGTCAGAGAAAGACAATACCATATGATTTCACTTATATGTGGGATCTAAAGAGCAATATAAGTGAAGAAACAAAACAGAAACAGACTCATAGGTACAGAGAACAGGCTCATTTTCCCCAGAGGGGTAAGGGTTTGGGAGAATGGGTGAAAAAACTAAAGGGATTAAGAAATACACATTTGTAGTCACAAAGTAGCCACAGGATGTAAAGTACTGCATCGGGAACATAGCAAATAATATTGTAATAACTTTGTATGGTGCCAAGTGGGTACCTGAATTTTCAGGAGGAATCGCTTTGCATATTATGTAATTGTCTAACCACTATGCCATATACATGAAACTAATATAACATAATATCAGTGTCAACTGTAACTGAAAAACAAAAAAAGAAATCATCGGTGTTAATCGATAGCAAGATTATTATCAAATTTACGTTCGAAGGTATGATTTTACTTTTAGACTTTTAAAATGGCAAAAAGAAATATGGGCTCATTTAAGAAAAAACAGAAAACACAGACAGGCCAAAAGGTAATAATTATTCACTGTTTTGTCATATAGAGATAAAAGCATAGATATTTCTTTTTATTTTTGCATCCTTACCCGAGGATATGTTTATTGGTTTCAGAGAGAGAACAAAGAAGAGAGGGAGAGTGAAAAAGAAACATTGATGTGAGAGAGAAACATTAACTGGTTGCCTCCTGTACTCACCCTGACTGGGGTCAAACCCACAGCCTAAGTATGTGCTCTGACTGAGGATGGAACCCACAGTAATTTGGTGAATGGGGCGGTGCTCTAACCAACCAAGCCACTTGGCCAGGGCTAGATAGTTCTTTTTACGTAAAGGGGATTATATTATTCATTTCCTGATTTTTCCATAACTAAGATTTATAAGCTGCACTATTGGCTACATTACTTTTGAGGTGCACTCTTACTGTGATAACGCTCTAACCACTATTAATTAGCTTAAGGGGTCCCCGCCCCGCCCAAATTGAACAGGCAGCCATAGTTTCAGTTCTTGTCCCCAATCACTACCGTTTACTTATCCTCAGGGGAATGTAAACCATTGTCACCTGAGTGTGTCATAAAGCAAGAACTGCTGTTTTCCAAGGGCATGCTGAAGTTTTAAAGGCCAGCTGTAGTCCCTGGAAAGGGTGGAAGAACACTGAAAGGAACAGGACCCTGCGGGGGCGGAAAGGGGAGAAGTCAGGAAACTTGGTAGATAGAAGGAATCCCGGACTTTCACTCTGCAGCGAAGATTGTCCAAAGCCTAAAACCTCCAAAGGCTGAGGCAAGAGCAGGCTTTATGGAGAGGTGCATGGCAGAGCCATGGGTCTCTGCCCCCATCTCTCTAGTACAGTATTGTACCCATACCCTGAGGTTAATGGAACACTTAGATTGACTAAAATAATGGTAGGTTTAAAGATATTCTATGTATTTGTAAATGACCACAAAGAACTCTAGGGAGCTGTTGAACTCAGTTTAAGTGTCACTGGGAGATATGGATTTCCGCATCACATCCTAGGACCAAACTGACGGTCAGAGTCACATCAAGTGTGTCAGTGGCGCAGCAAGAATTTCCCTTTTTCATTTTTTTCCCCAGCTCTGTTGGGATTAGCTGTAACCAACAAGTGTTGCAAGCCAGCTGCATACCCTGTAGGAAATCCGGAGGTGAGGGAAAAGCCGGGCCAAGGTCGGCTGCATCTGTTTCTGCCCTCTGCAGCTACCTCTTCCACTGTTTCTGAGATCTTGGCTGGTAAATTAGGAAAATACAGCAGGGTGTTTGAGTGTATGTGATGTCTTTCTGCCAATATGTAACCCACCTGCAGTTATCTTTCTACCTTTCTAATGTTTAAAATAACACAAATAACACAGGCTTATGTAAGGAAGGAAAAGCGAAAAACAAACTAACCAGGAAACGGTGATCAGCCAAAGAAAGAATAATAATGAAAATAATTTACAGTGACCCAAATTAAAGATATCAACCTAAATATATTTTCTGCAAATGCAATCATCCTGTATACACCGTTTATATCCTGTTTTTTTTTTTTCCTTAGTATGGCCTGAGAATATCTTATCCCTGCCATCACATTTGAATTACAATCAAACTCAAATGCTGTTTCTTCTTTATGCTGTTCTCTAACCAATTTTACCCACTGTAAAATTTTATTTTCCTTTTGAGTCAGCCATAATTCCCCCTCCTGTCCCATGAAAGGCAATAACACCTACTGTCCTCTCAATTCAGCAAAAACAGTGTTAGACAAAGAATGAGATCTTCTAGAACTGAGTCCCCATGGGTATGGAAGAGAAGGAGTCGTAGAGCAACAGAGGGAAGTAGAATGCTGGGTGGCAGTTCTTTCTTCAGGAAGAAAGACGGAATTTCCCTGAAAGAGTGAAGATTATTCAGATTTCAGACAATGGAAGTGCTGCAGAGTCAACACATCACAGCTGAGCTCAGAGAAAAGCCTTTCTTCTCTGCCTGGGGGAAATTTGGGCCACCAGCCAGAAGTTAACAAACTCTTATGGATGGTTAGGATGGAATAATGTACTCAGGTCATTTTGTTCATAATCCCATAACAGAGAGATGTTTCACTTTCAAACCTCTAAAATTATACAGGTACTACATATTAATTTGAGAAAAGATAAATGTAATGAAGGAAGTCATTATCACATATGCTGTCTATTTACAATAACATTATATCCTATTTCTTTTACAAAACTGGGGTCATGTTGTATATTCCTTCCTTCAATTCTGCGAGGTACTCCGAGACTCTTTCAATGAAGCCTTCCTACTACTTAAGCTGGGGAGTTGCTTTTTGGTGTTTGATACCAAGAAAACCTTAAGCAATATACACAAGAATTATGGGAAAGATAAAAAAAAATGGAGGAGGACACTCAAGTCTAGTAAAAGAGGTTGTTCTCTGTGGAACAAGTTTAAGTAAAAAAAGAGAAAAAAAAAACAAAAAAAATGCCTTCATCTTAAACTGCATGAAACAAAGAGAGAAACGTACTGAGAGATGGGACACCATTAAGAGGAGAATTAGTTCTCACTGTAGCAGGAAAAGGTGTTAGAAATTGAGGAGTCTGCAATTTCGTTAACTTAGTAAATGCTTTCCAGAGCTCAGAAATATCTACAAAAAATACCCTCAAGATTTTGGAGAGCAGTATATGATATAGACCTCGCTTAAGGATATGGGTGTGGGAAGAACCAAATAACAGTAACCTAGGTTAGAAACTCTGAGGATTCTTCCTTTGGTAAAACCTCCAGTGTGAGACAACACTAACTAGATGAAGTGCCAGGGAAGAAACAGGGCACTGGCCAATACAGCAAGAGAGATGAGTCTAATGGTTTCCTTAAAAAAAGACTTTAAAAATTGTTCTGTGTTTTGAAAATATTTTAAATTAATTTTGAACAGAGCATAAGGCTTTGTTTCCTTTAAGATACACTGCATGCTTTTTAATAAAATTTAAAGATTCACTAAAAACTTTAGTTTACAATTGTCACTTCAAAAGGAAGATCTTATAAACATCAGTTCTTCGTGGATGACCTGTAAAATTTTCTCAATCTTCTTTCTCACTTTTGTTAAAAAAACAGGGAAACCATTTTGAATTAAACTAGTATTTGTATGTAGGTAAAATTGGATACATTCATCTCTAGGGTGAGTGAGCCCATCTTCCCTCCTAAGACCCACCCCCCCACACACAAAAAAGAATTCCAGAGGCCAAAGAGACCAAATGTGGATTTTTTATGCCCCCCACCCTTTTTTTTCTTAAAAAAAAACATTGTGTGTACAGGCTAGAAACCTAAATTTGTCTATTATCATGCTCTCAAAGTCAGGTCTTGTATGACGGCTTGTGATTGGTCTGTGTCCTTTTCTATCAAGTTTCAAGTTGCTACTGTATTTACTGCCAATCAATGTTCAGAGTTTACTAGGGCACTAATGGATCTTGATCAGTGATCTCAAATCTTCAAACTCCTCAGCCATTATATTGCATACTTTTAGCACTAGGAACTCATCTTCCCTGGTAGTCATAGAGAACATCACACTCAAAGGCAATAAGGAGTCATGGAAAATCTAAAATAGACTTCTGACTGTCAGACTGCTTTTCAGAAGCAATTACTATTATTGGGCTCAATTCCACTGGTAGTATGGAGAGTTACGTTAGTTCTGAAATAGCAGTCAAATAGATAGTTACATGTCCGTGGAGTTTGCATTTATTTCTGTTTTTCCTCTACCATGTAGTTATGGACAATAATGAGAGTAACTGTAGTGACTTCCTTCGAATACATTAACTTTGAAATGGACAGAAAAGTGAACGGTGACTATAGCCACTTTGAAACTCTATGGTAGGGAAAAGGGAGAGGAGGCCGACAAAGGGGTGGGGGAGGGAGAACTATAGAGATGAAACAAAGGTGATTTATTTTATTTTTCCAGGTGGGGTTCCCCAGATACGTGAGAAAATGGAAAAGAGACTTCAATTCCCATGAGTAATATTATTTGTAGCTGAAGTTATTTAAAGCCACATCAGAAATTGACTAGTCTGTATATTTGATTAGGTTTTGTGGGTTTTCTCTTACTTAACAGTTTGCGTGTATTTGAAAAGTTCCAATCTCATCTCAGTTAAAGTAAAAGGAAAAGATGATTCTTCCATTCTTTTAAGTTTCACAATTTTAAACCATGCAAGTTAAATCTACTAGCAGATCCAAGGGCCTCATTTAGGAATCAGAGGTTAAGTCCAAAGCTCAGACACTGTTAAGGGAAAGAACAGATTTTGAAGCAAGAAGCAAGATAGAAATTAAATAAAAAGAACAAAATTTCCCTCAGAACAGGATTGAGATGACCAGAGCTCCTTTGTATGAGGGGCTAGTATATAACTGACCCTGGTCCATTGTAACCAAAATTACTTTTAGAGTAGATTAATGCCTTGCAAGAGGTTGCTTCTGTGGATTATCTCTGGGAAAGGGGTAGTGTGGATTCTCTTTAGGTCCACATCTTGGTTAGCTATTCAGCTTTTATGAGAAGTTCAACTCCAGTTCCAACAGGTTTATTAGTAATGTACTTTGATCTGTACCTAACTGGAATCAAAAAGTAACTGGTTAAGTGATGGTCAAGGAGTATAGCCTTAAATACATAGTTGCCAGGTAGCTACTAAAACTCCAGGAAGTGCTCTGGTGGCGTGGCTCGGTTGGTTGGAACGTTGTCCCATAGACAGAAAGGTTGCGGGTTTGAATTCTGATCAGGGCACATACCTAGGTTGTGGGTTTGATCTCTGGTCAGGGTGCATATCAGAAGGCAACCAATCAATGTTTTTCTCTTACATCAATGTTTCATCCTTTCTTTCGCCCCCCCTATCACTTTAAAAGCAATGGAAAAATGTCCTCAGGTGAGGATAAAAAAATTTAATAGTAATAATAAAAAACCTGAGAAATACTCAAGGATATGCTGTACATACACTTAAGTAGAAACTTAAAATCTTTTAGTAGATGATCATTCCATCAAAGAATAGGTTCCTGAACCATATCATTAGCTTCAAGAACAGGTTTTACTGAGCTATGCGTTCCTAGAGTTGCTAGTTTTATAGTATGTAGGTTGGACAATCAGATCAGTTATGTTCTTTCTGAATAAGAGCTAATAACTTGATAGCTTGATTCATTCACACCCTTTGCCTCCATTTCTTTTTGGCCATGTAAGGGAACCAAGGTTGTTTTTTTTTGGTTGGTGTCCTTTCACACTGGGGTGAGTTCTTAGGCTTCCTCCAGGCACTTAGGCGTCTTCGGGCTGAGGACTCGGACTGCTCTTCCTAGCCCATAGGTGTGCTCCGCTGACCCTTGTCAGCAACAGGCGAAGGGGGCTGCTAAGGATGCTAATCAAAACTTGGAAATCAGGCAAAAGGATGACTATATGTCATTTCAGTATGATTCAGGAATGTTAAGCAATAGGTTTACCAAAGGATTGCGTAATTCTTTAACAAAACATACCTTTGCTTGATTTATTATTTATTACTTATGCTTGAACTCTGTATAGTTAGAAGGCTGATAAATTATGAATAATTTTTACTAGGATAAATTATATGCATTCTTTAGTAGAAAACTATCAACCAACAGATTATGGTTTTTTGCCTAATAAACATCAGTCAATTTTTTAAAATCCAATTTATCGAGCATTTCATCATCCTTTTTCTGATCGACTGCAAATGCTCATTGAACCAGTTTTACTATCCTGCTGCTTCCATCATTCATGAGTTAAATCTTTTGACACATGGTCACTAAATACTTTAATGAGAATTATATTTTAGCATTTTGAAAATTACACCTTGAAAAAGCCTTTTTCTGTCTGTTCTCTGAAGGCCATCTTACGCTATGTTAGGGTTTCATCTGTCTAAACAGATCTCTATTTTTGGATCCTTGTAAGTCAGATCCTTACTTCTGATGATTTTTATGAAAAGCAGAATGGTGTCATGGACAGAGAATTAGAGTCAGACAGATTTGAGCTGGCATTTTAGCTTCCTGGCATACTTTGTAACTTTGAACGGATCACTTAACTTCTCTGGTCATATTTTCCCTGAGATAGAATGAATCACATGCATTGTGACAATTAAGTTTCTTTGTTCCTTCATAACTGGTAAGATAACCACATTTATCCTTAATCACCTCCTTAAAGACCTCTCTTCTCCAAATACAGTCATGTTGGGGGTTAAAGCTTCAACATTATGGGTTTAGGGGAGCTACATTTCAGTCCATAACAATGTTATATTTGTTACTGGTGATGTTAGCTCTCAGTTCTTGAGTTCAGCAAAAAAAGAATTAAGAGCCAGGAACTCTAGCACAAGAGGAAGTTTATTTAGCATGCAAAGCAAAAGTACACTCAAAGAAAAAAATTGAGTGGGCTGCTCAGAGAGCTGCCTTGGCCTTTTAGAAAGAAGGTCACAGAGGCAGAAGAAGTAAGTCAGCTGGGCTGCGTGGACTCAGGAAACAAGTTACAGAGCAAAAGAAGGGCTCTTACAGACAGGTTCAGGGGGTGAGCCCAGGACAAGCTGCTACTGCCTGCTGCTCCTCTGGTTGCAAGTCTCATGGGGTCCCTTAGAGTTCAGGAGAAAGAAGGCAAAGATACATGATACGGAAAGAAGCTGGGGAAGTCATGGGCATGCTCCAAGAAGAGCATGCGCTGGGTCCTTTATCTTAAGAGTTTTTATCTGTTTTCCAAAGCTGGTAATTTTAGGGGAGGCTTCTGGGAGGGATCTCAATAGAATATTCATCAGATTTCCAGGGGTATCCTTTAATATGTTGAGTTGTCAACATGAGCATATAGGATCAGGGGTGTGTTCTCTATTGATTGGTTTGTACTAGGGTGGGGGTTCATTGGTCATCGCATCCGGTCCTGGTGCAGCCATAATATCACTGAATCTGTTTTTGCTGCTTTTCTGAGCCTGGAGCGGAAACACAACTGAGGCCTAGATGCTAGCTCTAGCTTGGCAAAACTCTATCTCTGTGGTTCAGAGGCTTTGTTCCTAAGATTACGTGATACTGATCAGAATCTCATTGTCCCGAGGGCTTAATGCTTAAGGGCGTGGTTATGCAAGGGAGAAAGAGGCAGAGGAGTCAGGGTGCATGACGAGGACAGTTTGAATCAATAATCTGTTTCAGTTTTCCCATTCCATGTGCCAAAGAACTTTCCACTTGCCAAGGGATTTTTACTATCCTGCCCCCTATTTCAATAAAAAGTTTACTTAAAGCAAAACGAAAGGCAAAAACACAAACGAAAAAAGCCATTGGACCTCTGGAGGGAAAAAGAAAATTGAAACTGCATTTAAAAAATGACTTTAATGCTGATTCTTCCTGGGTAACATTTCTTTTCCTATAGCCTTTGTCTCTTTTAGGGTGGACATCCAGCAAAGAGTTCCTTGCTCCTTTAGTCTTTTAATAACATGAACTCCTACATCATCCATTCAAGGCCCACTTCAGGTAATTATCTCTTCAGCTTTCTCAGTTCTGATGACATTTTCCAGCCCCTCGCAGACGGCTGTGACTCCCCAACGCACCTTGACAGTCCCCCAAACCAATCTTCCTAGGCAGTGTGAGATTTCATGTTTGGGGGATTTTACTTCAATAACCATTTTTTTTTTTTTTTTTTTGGTTCTTTGGAAGGTGGAGCTAAATACATATATACACACACACATATACATATATGTGTATATATATGTATTTTTTTTTTTTACAAAAAGGTGCTTGATTATTTAGGAATCCCTTAGTTAATACAAAGCATAGGAAAAAAGTTTGAGGCAAGAAACCATCGACACATTCGCGTAAGTGAGATCTTTGGTAAACCATATGGCTAAAACTGCCTATATTATATATCTTGGCCTTCTCCTTCTACACAAACATTAATTTATAAGCAAAAGTAGAAAAATGAAATTAGGACAACAAGAAAGAGAGGACTGGAAACACATACCAAGGTTGTGAATGAGAACATGGCTCTGTTCACCTTAGAAGCAAATGAACACGCAGAGGAGCAAGGCTTTGAAAAGCATATATTCAAATGCCAGACCAAAAGCAGAAGAAGTGAAAGATGAAATCGAGTCCCCTACCCTGGAGGACAATCACATTTCTACTCTTGGAACAACGCAGTTGATTTCCAAATATGTGGCTTGAGTGTGCTGGTTGTCTACAAATCCAGCAATTTAACCATTTGCATATGGAGAAGCAGGACTGAAAGTTCGTTTTAGAGACAGACATCTCCCTGTCTCCCACCTAGGGCCCAGGATAATTCCTAGAAAGGAGCACACATTGATAAAGTGTTCAAAGTGATTTTCTGGGTCAAGCCCTGCATTACGACAAATATGGATTCAACAGAAAAGTAAGCCTTAAATTGCTTACTCCTCTTTTATAACCACAGTTCCTTTCCCTGCTGCCTAGATTGTAACACAAGCAAATAAATCCTTTTAATTGGCCCACCCCCGGGGGCAAACAGCTCACCCCAGTAAGTAATCATGTGGAAGAGTGGAGGCTGCAGAGGTGGGGTGCATCCTGCTGAACAATCTTTGCTTTTATTTTACCAACAGATTTTAAAAGGCTGCATTGTAACTTGGCATTAAATATTTAAGAATGATATTTAGGTAAGATTGATTCATTTAACAGGCATAATGGAGTGGGGAAGCCACATGGAGCGACTAAAGGGCTTCACAGTGGGAAATCTATGCTAGCAGGCATCAATCCGCACCTGGTAATGACCATGAATAGGCTCGTCGTCTTGCTATTTGAATAAATTGATGTGCAATTCATCTGCTGTTTAGAGCCATTGGAAATGCACTGCACTAACTCTATTCCTTGGCAAGCATCCCAATTAAGTGCCTGGGTCATTTATCAGAGTGCCAAGTGTAGTTTAAGTTGCTACCAAGCTTCTACCTTTTACCAAAATGGCAATTTGTTCTAAAAGGGGCTACAGGGGATGGGGGAGCAAAAGGGTGTAGTAGAAAAGTGGCTGGAAGCAGATGACTGCAGTTCAAATCCTGACGTCTCCACTAAGCAGCACATAACACTGAATCTCCCCAAAGTTGAATCTTTGTCTCTATAATGGGAAGAATAATGTGCCTGCTTTACTTTCTTGCGAAGCACAAAACAAGATAATAAAAGTGAAAGCACATTTGAGTTTAAAAAGTGCTATTCAAATTATGAGTTATCACTAAGAGCATAATCCTTTGCAGGGGCACCCCAAGTGCCCACCATTATTTCCCATCGTGTTCCCCAGGGTTTCCTCTCTTCTCTTTCCTTGTCTTGATCAGAAAATCTCAGAGATGAGAGGAGAATCACAGTGTCAACCTTTTAAAAGGTTCACACCTTATGAGATACATAGGTTTGCATTTCTTGGTGCTAAAATGTTCAGAGTAGTCTTGTCGTTTTATAAGCCACTTCTTGGTGATTTATACATCAATAAGAGAGCATTTTAAACACATTTAAAATAGGTACAATCATAAAGAGCAGCTAGCTAATTTGAGAACTTAATTTGTTTTTATGCTAAGACTTTTTAATAGCTTTCTGTTGATTCCATTCATTTTGAAACAGTCCATTCTCTCTTCCATCCTGTCCAGTTGGACATGCTTGGGTTTGGTTGTGGAATATAGAAATATGATTTATGCTTTTTAATTTTGAAGAACTATAACTCTAAACCAATTAAGTCCTTGCGTTGCATTGAAATGGGAGTTCTGAAAAACAAAGTGCTTACTTTTCAATAATGAATTGTTGCCCATTGAAAAGTTTGAAACAAGCCATAGGCTGGGTTATAATCATTTGCAGTTCACGTTTCTTGCTGATTCAATTAGAAGAAGTACACAGTAGCCCACTAAAAGTCCAGAGATAGAGTATGTATATTAGGAATTGTGTTGACTTAAGTTATTTACCATTCTGATTTCTCTGTTGTTTGCTTTTCTAATTATCTTGTAAATATTACTAAATATAATAATTAATAAGATGACTAATTTGCTGAATATTACTTAATCATTAATGTCTAATGTATTTTGATATCCTCTATGATTAAACCTGATGGTTGACTTAGTCAAATGAAGATATTCCATTAAGGCCAAGCAGTACAACAGTAATTCACCTACATTGGGGAGACCATATGCAGTGTCTCCTTTTATGTAGCAAGGTGATATTTTCCAACCCCTCTCACTATCCTCTGGCAATTGCCATTAAATGAGCTATAACTCTTCTGGCTACTCAGCCTTCTCTATTGATTTTTATCTTTCCTGGCTAACTGTCACTAGAACAATGTTTTTAATAAAAACCTAGTTGGTATCAAGTTCTGGTCCCCGTCCCTCCCTCCCCTCTCCACCCCCTCCCCTACAAAGAAGCACTGGTTATATTGAGAAAGTTTAGTGGAAAAACACCTGGCCACTCTGTTCCCAGGTTTGCTTGGAACAGAATTTGTACTGTTTTTCAAGGGAAAATTCTTCACAAGATAAAGAAAGAAATAGTGGCAGCAGCTGATTAGGGAGACGGTGAGACACTGCTAAATTAGACTGCTGCCTCCCTGGAGTTTTGATATGAATAGATGCTCCATTCTCTGACTAATCTGTATGTAATAAAAAGCCCAGCGGAATTCACAATTCCCTTCTTTAACTCCTCTCCCTCCTTATATAGTACTGTAATCATATTTTTGCTAAACTATAATCTTTAAAATCTATAAAACCATGCCACTTATAATATGAAATGAACACATGCCAACATTTTATGTACTTATTAATTAATGAGGAAACCATTAAAATGTTATAACTCATTTAAAGGGAAACCTGAAGAACAGACCTACGTATACAATGAGGAATGAGGAAATAAACTTGTTCACAAATCAAGGCTCAACATCCTATGGACCCTAAAGTCATGTTTGAAACCCTCTTTTCTAAAGGACGGAAATTAATTCTGTCCCTACCAGACAAAATAGAATTGGTTTTATCCTCAAGTATCTCTTGGCTTGAGAAAGAGAAGTGAGAAAACTACATTCGTACAGCAAGTGGACGAGCACGTGGACGAGGCTCACTCTGCTTTTTCTACTCCAGCCCTGTGAACATGGAACTTAGTCTATCTCCCCTAGTAACAAACATCCTCTACTAGATAGCTGTCTGCCTCTGTTCCAGAATGTTCTACTGTCACTCCTTCTTCCTTGTAAAAACATCTAGAGGAGGGGAGAACTCAGCTTAATCAACTCCTGAATATTCTCTGGAAGCTTTATCTGGTCAGATGGATCTCAAACATGCCTTGTCTTCTTTGTGCTACCATCACTAGGAGCTCCGACAGCAAGGCTCATTGGACCGGAGTTCAGGTGTCAGGAGTCTCAATGTAGGAGCACGATAAGAGGTTATTTCTATAGATACCTGCCCCAGGACCTTGAGCTTGGAATGCCAGTTTATGACAGAGATCTACTCTGGGCAGACAACCAGAAGGAACTGTGGAAACGTGGGCTGAAGATGAAACAGAGACTGTATCTGGGCTGTTGTTTTAGTCAGCACAGAGGTGAGTGTCATGTTAACGTCCACATTAGAAACAGCCCAGGACAGCTTCGGACACAGGGAATGAGGACTGCTCCAGGAGGACGAGGGCGGTGACAGCAATGTGGCTCATGGCTGGAGGCCGGAGGCCAGAATAGGGGCAGCAAATGTGACTTACAGCTGAAAAACCCGAGTCTTATACATTGCTTTGGGGCGAGCGCTGGAGCCATTGCACACGGTGTGCGTGTGGAGGAGGGTGCACCTCCGGGCGGCGAATTTGACCCCTTTCTGCGTTAGAGGGCGGTGGGGCGGTAGGCGGTAAGGAAGAGTCAAGCGTCTGATAAGGAATATTGTCTCTGAATTAAACTATAGTTTCTGTAACTGAAAACTCCCAATGAGACATGTGACATTTGGAAGCATGAGGGCTTGCCACTGAGGTTTTAAGTATACAGCTCAGAGCCTGCTGTGAAGTTCTGTCCTCAGATACAGGACTTGATTATGATTCCAGGTGGTTAGTGAGCCCACTGCCAAATATCTGTGCCTATCCGGTAGCTTTTGTGGATTCATAAATCACAGAACACATTTTATCTTGAATTTTAATGTTATTTGCCCTTACAGAGTGATAAAGTCAATAAAAGTAAGATTCATTTACCCTTAAATAATTAAAATCTTGGTTTTTAAATAGCTCTTAGATGTTCAGATTGTTGAATGAATCCATTTTTAAAGT
The DNA here is from genome assembly GCA_004026545.1 of Mormoops blainvillei. Classification (NCBI taxonomy): domain Eukaryota; kingdom Metazoa; phylum Chordata; class Mammalia; order Chiroptera; family Mormoopidae; genus Mormoops; species Mormoops blainvillei. The sequence continues at coordinate 140,797 of PVJD01003162.1, forward strand.
GCTTTAAAACCTCTATTTTCATGAAATAGAAGGGTACTTTAGCTGCTCAAAGGCAAAAATTCTGGGTCAGATAGTTACAGACCAAGTCTACCCTACAATTTCTGACCATTTGATCTTTAAATTAGCATTGCAACTTATTTATGTACATTGCTAAGTAGATACATGCAGCAAATTCTTCTAACCTATTATAATTTTCTAGAACAAATGCTCACTCTGGGTACCTTAATTGAATCACCATTATTACATACATGTGCACTATCTCTAAAGCTGGGTTTTGTGAGAAAAAATATTTCTAAAGTGAGCACATTTTCAAGTAAGCAGAGAGTACAGAGAAGAGGGGGGCTTAGAATTTGAGGAAAGTCTGTAGGAATCAACATTGTAACCTTATAAAATAACTAGTACCGATACAATGGTTTTAAAGAAACACTACCCTGTTCAGGGCAGAAATACTTTAAAAATTGCCTTGTCTTCTAAATTTAAAAAATGACTTTAAAAAAGACTTGAAATTTTTCAAAATATTTCTCGGTTTATTAGACAATATAAATCTTAACTCTGTATTGAGTCATCTATAAATGAAGTTGAGTTTTTAGTATATGACTATTATAAAAAGTTAATAATTGGGGCAATCTGTAACTTACATTTGATATTGAGGTTTTGTTTTTTTTTAAATCACCTGTTTCACAATGTTTGACAAATTCATATAATGTATCAAGGAAACTTTTTTGGTAAAAATGGACATTTTTGAAGTTGTCATTAAAGAAAATAAATATTCTGCTCATATAAGTTTGTTAAAATAAATATTTTTAGCTTACATAATTTTCTAACATGACGAATGTTGTTAAAAATATAATTAAAAAAATGTCAAATGAGTTGTGTTGTCTCCATTATTTATTTTCTACAAATAGATTCAGCAGAACTGGCTAAGTAGTTCTTTTTTAATAATAATTGTAGGTGCACATTACAAAGCAATTGAAGTCAGTGATACCTTCTACATGATCCCAGTTACGTCAGTTCTCTGTGTGCCTTAGTTTCTTCATTTATAATAACTGATGTTTTTCTCATGATGCTGATTTAAGGGTTAAACAAATCAATGCATGGAAAGCTTAGGTCCTGTCACACATTAAACCCTCAGTAAGTTATGTTATTATTATCATGACTATTTGTATTATTGGCTGCTCCATTCAAATCCATCTGCGCACTTTCCTTGCCTACATCGTGCTCATTCTTCCACACCTTTCCTCTTCCTTTCTCATCTGTTGAATGTATCTTCCTTTCAAGTTTCTTTCCTGAGTTGTGAAATATTCCCTGAACCAAGGCTGCCCTCGTGTGGTCCTGCCAATTGCACTTTGCACGGTGCCAGTGGGCACCCTTTACACAAGCTCATTTGATTTGGAGAGTTATTATGATAATATCCTGGCAGATATCACAAAGTGTCTTGAAAAGGGTGTTAATACCAATTTGTGCAAAGTCGAATTTTAGGCTAGTGGAGGTTCAAGTGTTATTCATCCTTGAGCTTTCACTAATTTCCAAGTATAGGCTGGTAGATGGAAAGCTAGGCTTGGCGTGTATGAGCCTTGAGAATGGGGAATGTAGGTTTGACCAAGAAATCTTTGTTAAGTGATTAAGATTGTCACCTTTAACACAAGAACAAAGTTGTATCCATCTTGGTAAGAATTTTAGGATAGAAGATCTTAAATTCTGTTGGTTATCTTGCTCAGGGCTATGCCTGAGATCTTGTCCTGTAGCCACAGGAATTAAACAGCCTCCGCAAAACAGTAAGACATACCATTTCTTTGTGTGTGAGTTTTCTCATTTTAAGATTTTATTTATTTTATTTGTAGACTGAGGGGAAGGGAGGGAGAAAGAGAGGGAGAGAAACATCAATGAGTGGTTGCCTCTTGCATGTCCCCTACTAGAGACCTGGCCCGCAACCCAGGCATATGCCCTGACTGGGGAATCGAACCAGCTACCCTTTGGTTTGCAGGCTGACGCTCAATCCACGGAGCCACAGCAGCTGGGGTTCATTTTAAAATTGGTCTAAGAGCACTTGCCCTGCCAAGTCTAATTCTCAAAATCAAATAAGCTTAAGTTTCTGAAAACACTCATAAGTATAAGGATATTATACTTTGTTTCACGTATCTTGGAAGAAATTTCCCCTTCCCTTTTTTTGTCGTAACTACGAGCATTGCATCTGTCTTCCTTCTACCCTTTTCCTGAGCGCCGACATGGGCACGAATTGGGTAAGTGACAGTGCTAGTCTGCAGCTTGTGGTGTGAAAGCAGTTGTTGGTAAAAGCTGTATCTCAGGAAAGGGGTTGGTCAGAGTTTTAGTCCTTTGGAGCTCATTGAAAGGGGGCTTAGGGTAGGTGAGGCATCCTAACAAATGAAACAGAGAAGTCTGAGGAGAAAGCAGGTTTGCAGAGGTCAATGGGAAGTGGACCCTGGAGTGATCAGAAGAAGAAGCCGCCTCTTGTGGGGGCCATTTTTCTGATTATCTGGCTATCCTATGGTTGTGTTGGGAGCTCTCAGAGGCGTAGCCCTGAACAGACACAATTTCTGTGATTTAAGATCATGAACACTAAAATTCCAACTGACACTTGAGGAATCTTAACATTTGGCTCTTAGATTAAGAGACAGCTTGTTCCTTTTTACGAACACATGGTTTCCTAGGCTGAAGACTGAGCAACCCTGAATTCAGTAAGCGAGGCCTAAGTGGAACATAAGCTGCTGCTTTAATAGAATGAAAACGATGCTCCCAGTTCCTATAAACATTCATTTTTTCCAGCTCGTGTGCACCTTTTCTCGGTGGTGAAATCAATCTTTTTGAAATGAGGAAATGAACTGTGTCACTAGCCCTCAGAGTTATGAGTGAAAAATATGGTGGATGTTCAGCCTCTCACAGGTACAGAAGAGAATTCAGCATGTTGAAAATGTCATGTCGGCCCCTCAAACGGTTTTAGCTTACATTTGCCAAAAATCTTACTAAATTTGAATTCTTTATATTCTCAACTTATGCTGTTTTCAAAATTCTTTATAAAAATGTGGAAATAGTTCATCACTATGCCCTCCTTAAGAAAATGAAATCATAGATCTTTTTAGCCAGCAGGGACCTTAGACAACATGGATTCAAATCCCTTTAATTTAAAGATGAGATACTGAGGCTCAGAGAGGTGAAATGGTTGTCTAAAACCACACAGCAGAGAGTTGTAGAGCTGAGACTCAAATCAAATTTTCTTCTTTCTCTTCCCTCTACACTACACTATGAAAAAAAAAAATCAGTTTCTTCTCATCATTGCCAACCTAATTTTGTGGAACTCAGCAACAGGTAACATAATGATTAAGCACGCAGTTGATATCTGACCTTGTCTCCATTGTGACTATGAGTAAGTTACTGAATCTAAGTTTCTGTTTCCACATTTGTAAAAAACTGTGGTACATTTACACAATGGAATACTTCATGGCTGTAAAAAAGAAAGAAATCCCACCATTTGAGACAGCATGGATGGACCTGGGGATTATTATGCTAAGTGAAATAAGGCAGTCAGAAAAAGACAAATACATACTATCTCACTCATATATGGAATCTAATGAACAAAATAAACTGATGAACAAAATTGTAAGAGTCATGGACACGTGGAACAGACTGATAGCAGTCAGAGGGAGGCGGGAGGCACTGGGTAGAAGAAGATGAAGGGATTAGCCCAAGAACGTATATTCACAGCTCGCAGACACAGGCAACAGTGTGGAGACAGCTAGAGGGAAGGCGGGTGGGGGGTGGGTAGAGGTGGGCAAAGGGGCAAAAAATTCGGACATCTGTAATGATGTCAACAATAAAAAAGTGGACTATGATTGTACATATCTCATTTAATCCACACAATTGTATGATGCAGTATTCATGTAAAACACAAACACAGAGTAAATGCTTAATGGATATTAGCTATTATTTGTATGTTTACATTTAAAAAAACAAAGTTTTTGAGGACACTTTTTGTGGGTAGATACGTCTGTGGTGAAAAAAATGTTATCCTCAGTGTTCCTTGGGCTCTAAGTAGTTTTGAAATCCTGATGAGCAAATTGAGGTGTTTAAAAGTCGAACACTTCATATACACGCACTTGAATTACCTTTAGAAAGATCTCCCCCGATTTTTAACATCATATAATCGATTTCAGTTATTTTCCATTTGGATAGCAAGAATAAGTGCTTTACCAAAGGAGAGAAAACAGTCCAGCTAGCTTCACCGCCTTCACCTGTGGTGTTCCCTCAGCTTGGAGCACTGTTCTTTCTTCTCTGTCCAAATTCCACTCATCCTTCATGGTCTTGGCTCAACTGCAACAGGAACCAAGAACTGGCTTCCTGTGCTTGCCTCTGAAAAAGCATTTGTCACTGTCATTAACAAGTTTCAAAATGGATGTTGCTGTTCCCAGGTAGTCTCTGGCTCCCTCTCACCCCAAAATTAGATCTCAACTCTCCTTCACAGAACTTGGAGAGTTGATGTGATCTTCTGGCTAGAGCACTGGCCCTGCTGCCCGTTTACCTGGGCTCAAACTTTGGCTCCACAATTTCCTGGATATGTTATTTTGAATAGTTTACACATCCTTTTTTGTACCTGTTTCTTCCTTTCTAAAATGGAGCTTATATGATGTTTCTCTCAGGTGGTCAGTATGAGAATTAAATGGCTAAGGCATTTAGGTAAATGATAAAAGTTAGCCATTATTATTATCTCATAGTATCACGATTGTCCTTTTACTTGTCAGTATATGCTTCTATGCTATAAACCCCATAAAGTCTCTCCACCTAATTGTCTCATCATTATATTCTCTAAGGCCAAGCAAAAATATTCATTAATAGAAGGGAAATGAAGCTGTGTGATTTTGAAGAACAGGCATTATATTTTATTCACCTGTATATAGTCAGTACCTAATACAGGCCTGGGTCAGTGATACTCAATAAATGTATGATGAATAAATGATTGCACATTTTTCCTGAAGGCTTGCCAACACTTCTCTCTGACAAGCCTGGGAATTAATCGCTAATGACTTTGTGCTCCTAGGTTCTTACAGCACTTAGCTGGTTCCTTTCCTACAGCATTTATGCATGACTGCCTGCATTGTAATGTTTGCACTTCTATGTCCCTGACCAGGTTTTGAACTCGTTGAAGATAAGGTCCTGTGTTCATAACAGCATTCCTTTAGCATTTAGCATAGTGTAAGTACCCAAGTCATGTCAGCTGTAAAATGAAACTAAAAAGCAATGACTTTGGTCAAGGGTGAGCTGGAAAATGTGGAGAATCTTATTGATCACCGAGTCCCAGGTTCCATCATGATATCACTCCAAAACGTTTTATTTAAAATAAGCTTCTTTAAAAAATAAAATAAAATAAAAAATTTACTTTAAAACTGTGCCAAGTAGTCATTCTCAGAGAAAAGTTCCAGGAAAAGCTATTTTCTATTTGCTCCTAGCTCCAAAGCCTATTACTTAAAACTACACACTTTATTATGTTTTTAAAATTTCTTCTGCATGCTGTGTAATGCTTTGAATCTTATTTAAATAAAAAACAACACATTCTTTATCTTAATTTAAGCTACTGAACTTTCATACTACCCTCTGGAGGTATAAGGCCAGCTTGTTATAATACGGACATTGAGATCAAGTTGAATCAGCAGCATCTCAGAAATGCATGTGGTAGCTGAACACAGCATCCGGCGTTGTCTGTGTTTTATTTCCATAGCAGTCATGTCAGGGCTAGAGCACACATTCTTTGCCGGGTTTGTTAATTCTGCCAACATGTCATTCTTGTCAAAGTATATACAGAGGCCCACAGTAGATGTTAAAAATGTAGTCTTGTGGAAAATTGCTGTTAATATGATTTAGCTTTTGAAGCCAAGGTGCTTTTCTTTATGAGTGTTTCGGTGTTGTCATGCCTCAGCGTAAATACTGCTTTGTGTGTTTGTCTTTCATGAAGGAACTAATTTGTTGAAATACCCATCACGCAACTAGTACTTAGGCATCAAGATTGTCCCTAAATTCTGCCAGGGCACTAAGGGTCACATAGGTTTATAAACATCTAGCTAATGGGTTAGACTCATTTTTAAAAATTCATTTGTCATGCTTATTAGAATGAACCCATATTCCTTTATCACCTAGTACAAATCTTCTGCATATCAAGTCCAAGCATAAAATTAAAATTGCATGAAACTTTGATCTCCTTCTTCATTAATCATGCTAGGTAATTATACACAGGTGTCAGCCTCTAATGGTAGATGCTTTCCGACCCCTAGTATAATGCTGAGTATTTGCTGTGCACACTTGAAAGGGAGCTGAGATGTGTACAATACAAACCATACTCATTTCTTCATACCATGGGTTGAAAATTTTACCTGCATTATACTTAGAGATAACTTTAATTAGGAATATCTGAAAGCTAATCCAAGGATAATGAATTTGAGTGCTTAAATGAACACAAGGATAAAAAGGTATAAGAAAAGGTCAAATTAATTTTTGCAAAATTAAATATTCATTTAGAAAATGTTTTGAGACCTGCATTTGAGTTTCTTTGATTAGTTTTCCTAATATGTTACTGGGGATAACTAAATAGTGATCACATTATAATTCAATAATCATATGGTATTGCACAATGATAAATATATAGTGCGCAATGCTCTTTGAAAAGTGTTACACAGTGGCATATTAAGTCCTGTGCAATGGAGAATAGTCTGCTATTCTCCATAGTCTAGCTGATGCTAGAATAAATCTTCAATCCATTGATTCCCTTTGCTTTAACTTTAACTGCCTATTGATAACTTTCAATCAGCTTCCCCCCAAAGGGGTAAAATCTACTTAAGTATAGTATGTAACTGTGTAGCATGGGGTTTGGCCACTTGCTGCCCTAATCATGACCCAACAGTTTGTGTTGAAGGAAACAGGATTTTATTAACAGGGTTCCAACTTTGGTAGGGGGCCGGAACTGAGAGCACACTTTCTCTGAGCCCTTCTCTCCCACAAGACCCAGAACGTCTCTTGCTCCCCAAAAGGCTACAAACCAAAACCACACCCAGAATTTCCCCATTTCCTTGTCTATGCTTAAGCTGATCACGCAAACGGATCTCCATCCTTTCTGGAATGTACACTGGTGGGTTTCAGAGTCATCATCTTCTTGCAACAGCTCTCTCTCAGAATCTGGGGTGTGTTGCTCCCTGTCTGCATGTAGAAGTTCAGGACCCATGTGCTGTGGTACGCTGGATCATCGTGTCCCAGAGGCTGGAGCTCACACAGGCATGCATCCCACCATGGGACCCTGCCTCCAGGAGTGGGCTCCCAACCATGTGGATCCTAAGCCCCTGGTTGGTCTGGCATCTGCATGGTCCCACAAGTGTTCCTGTTCATGCAGGGAGCAGGGCCAGAGGTCCAGAGTGTCCAAGTACCAAGAACCAGAGCCAAGAACCTGCACCCAGTGCCAAAAGCCCAGAAAGGGAGAGAGAGAGAGAGAGAGAGAGAGAGAGAGAGAGCTTGCACCAAGCTCCCAAATCCACATACCAAGAAAAAGAACTTCTCCACACCTTTGCTTTAAAAAGAGCTCTACCAAAATCCCATGAGCACAGAAAGCCAATGAAAGTGTCCAACTTTCTAACCAATGACCATGTTTGCCTTTGCCCCTTTTTTCTGGGCATGGGCAGAAGTCCCCAATCACCCTGGGTGCTGCGTAGCCTGTGTCACCAGCTAGTAGCCTCAAGGTTTGGGCTATGAAGTTCCAGCTCTGGTTTCAGTCTTGGAGTTCTCTGCCCCTTCTCCTGCCAACTGCACTGTGTTTATGCTAGCTCCTTGTCTCAGACAATTCCCATTTTTCAGGCAGCCTCTCTCTTAGCAGAAGGCAGATTGCTTTAGCCTGCCACATTGGCACCCTTCCCACTCCCCTGCCTTTCCTGCCAAGAGGGGTAGCAGTTTCTGTGCTGGATTTGGGGGCGGGGTTCCCCTGGCCTGGGCCTCTGCTTTCCAGTGATTTCTGTTCTGACCTTTACAGTATAACATATAAGTTTTGTCCATGTGTGTTTCATTTACTCTGTTTTGTTTTCCTAGGAACACCAAAAATAGAACCTTTTTACTGATATCAAAATTATATCAAGAACTCCAAATATTTAGGCCAATAGAAGAGCAACAGTCTTAGAAATAAAATCAAATGTTAACCTAGTCAGTGAGTTTAAAATTAGCAAAACTTTTAATAATTATTTTAATTTGCTTAATACAGATACCTAGTGCGCTAGATGTGCAATGTAGAAACCAGGCTTATCTTAAATAGCATAAATTGTATGATTATACAGTAATTCAGGAGTTGTTTACTGAACATTAACTATTTTTAAATCACTGTGCTAGTTTATGAGAATACAGAGATAAAAGAATTCCTAATCTTAAGGAGCTCACAGACTACTGGGGAAGAAAAATTAATAAACCAATAATTAAAATTGTGTGACTTGCAAGGAGAACTATAGAAACTCAGAAAAGAGGTCACTAATTACAGATGAGCGTAGGTCAGGAAAGAATCCCTGGGGAGAGTGATCCCAGTGGAAAGTCCACAAGAAAAATTAGTTCAGCCTGAGAAGACTGAAGGTAAGGGGGTTTCAGAAAAAGGAGACAGCATGAATAAAGGCAGGAAGGCTTGGAATAGAGAGCATATGCCTGTCTGGTTTGGGATAGAATATGTGCTATAGAGTAGCAAGAGATGAGAGGTTGGACAGGGCAGGGCCAGATCATGATATCTCATTTGTCATGCTAAGGAGTTTGGATTAATTCTTGAAAGCAATCATTTCAAACATGTGTAGCGACATGGAACAATTTGGTTTCTGTGTTATAAAACCCACTCTGATAACAGTGAGGAAGTTAGACCAGGGAGGCAGGACTAGGAGGTTTTTATAGTATTTCAAATAAGTTTTGAACCACCATAGAGGCAATAGAATAAAAAAGAAGGGAGGAAATGAGAGATAGTAAGAATCAACAGAACCTGGTTATATATACTCATATTAACAGGAAATTTGAGCAAAGTCAGATTGGGTCAGTTTGTGAGGTGTTTTTCTCCACATATCTCTTACTCCTTCCCCCTTGTTTCCTATTAAGCAGGTTTTACAATGTTCTGGTTCTCAGGTAGGTAAGGGGCAATGAAAGAGGAGAATTAGCCACCATATTTTTTTGGTCATTGTTTCTCAAAAGCCTAAAATTTAGAAGAATTTGGGAGAATTTGCAGAGTTGGTAAAAAAGGAGTAAAATGTATGGGAATGATGACTTGGTATTAATTTAAGGAGAAAAAAAAGACTTTCTCCTGGATTAAAAAGCGATTCCCTTTTGCCAGAAGGAAGAGATCCGATACGCAGCTGAGTGGCTCTGGCTCTGAGTCCTTCCTGAGGTCGCAGTCAACATGCTGGCCATGCTTCAGTCTTACAGTAGCTTGATGGAGGTGGGCGATCCTGTTCTGGAGGAGGTGAGACCAGAGAGAAGCTGCTGCAAGATGCATTCTGGTGGGTGGAGCTGAGGGTAGTTTTGAGACAAGATATCTGTGCTCTAAGTGTGGCGCAGAAGCAACTGAGACCCACAGGAGCTGAGGGGGTAGAGGGGGCAAGGACAGCAAATGTTCTAGCAGAAATGCTTCGTAAATGTGGCTAAGCAGAACGGGGGTGGGAGCTCCAAATACAAACTGGATCACGTTATAGAAAAAAAGAGAAAGTTTTACTTCTTTCCCACCTGAGTTTGGACACTGGGTTTTATATTTATCATGCATGTTTTGAGGATTTAAAAGAATTATATTCCTCATGTTTTGTTTTGTTTTTATTATTATTTCCCTGGAAAAGAGAGTAGCAAGAAGCATGAGTAAAGGGAGGACAGGGGATTTCAGGTAAAAAATAGGAAAAAATGAGGAGAAAAATAAGAGTATTAAGATGATTCTTTAGCAAGGACCAAGAATATTATAAGATAGTTTTTCTCATCTGGCAATTTTTTTGGTCTTTCTCTAAATAATGCAGCAGATCCATGTAAAATGCTTTGTATCTTAACCTCTCCAGAGATTTAAAAAATAATAGTGCTTTTCAACCTCTGTCTGAAACTTTTTCTTTGTAAGTGAATAATTCATGATAAAAAGAGAATCCTCTCATTGTCCATCCATCTTCCTTCTCAGTGATGCTCTCTTTTCTGGGGAGGGCCATCTGTCACCAAGTGGGCAGAGGGGAGGAGGTGGCTCTTTCCATTATCAGCAGTGATTCAAGCTTCCTGGAATTGCTGAAACTGTGGGGTCACAGTTATACACATCACAAGCAGGGCTTTGGGGGATCCTATCTGCATGTCCTTTAGTGTCACCAATACCTGCTCATAGTCTGACTTTGCTGCACATGATAACCCCAGTTTTGCACAATCTGTTTAAAGCAGAATTCTTGTTCTGCTTCTGTTTTCTTTCTCCCCAGTCTTTATTTTGTGTGTGATGTTCCAAAGACACTGCTGAAGGGAATTTCTTAGTTCTGGAGCTTCTATATACTGGTGGCCTTGGTAGTAGTCTTCATAGAGGTCTGAGAGGCAGCCAGACTGGTTAACTTCCACATATATCGAGCATCTTATTTGCAAGACCTGTGGGCATATGGGCTGCTTCTTCAATCAATGTAAAAAAAAGCTTTGCATACTGAAGTACAGGTCTTCTGTCCACTGTTGCTGCATGACCCTGGTTTCTCAATAGATACTTGATTATGTTTGTTTAATAACTCTCCTGTACTCACATAGGACCACATGATAAACAACAATAAAAGCACTTTTTAGTTAGTTTGAAGTGTAAATTCACTATTGATTCAGATCTTTCAGTTGATGAAAAAGTCTTACAGCTTTATAGACTTTTCAAAAATATAGCTTATAATCTTTCTGTGTTTTCAGATTCTTTAATGGTTGCACAGTTTCCTGTGGAGAGCAGGACCAATAAAATGATGTTGGTTCGATCGAGATAGCATAAAACAAAATGGAGTCACTCATGTCAACCAAGATGGCTGCCATCAGCCATGACACTTTGGTTCAAGAAGGAAACTATCTAAGGCATGCCAGACACATCTGGCAAGGGGACACACCCAAGATATCTGTACACATGATCAGAACAGGACCACTGAGAGATAAGTTCCTGGAGAAATTCTCCACTTGCCATCAGCGGTGCCAAGACACTTATCAAGAAACCCAGAAGGGTGGAGTGCACCACTTTCAAGGTATAACTGAGTCAGGCTCCAGACCACTGCTGAGACAGCCGAGCTCCACACACCAAGATGCTGCTCCACACCATGCCAATCTCCTTTGGCATTGGCTGCCAGAGGCTCTGCCCTTCTGGACTGAGGACTTCGTCAGCCCTGCTGCCCACCTGGCTCCGGAGATCCTTCCTTCCAAGACACTGACAACTCCCTTGCCCAGTGTGCTGTCTCCCAGACCTGCAGACTGAGACTCTGGGACCTGAGTTCGTTATCCTCCATTGATTGCTATGTGTATGTGTTATATTTCTCTTAGATTGTTAGACTGACAGTAGGATATTAATGTACACTGGTATTCTACCTTGAGTGAACTTGTATTCAATAAAAGCTGAGTGAATAGCATAGTTACCTTGTGACTCTTGTCTATTCCTTGGTGCTGGGCTGCTCAGCAAGCAGCTAGCCAAGCAGTTGCCCGGCTGACTCAGAGGAAAGACTCTATCACGATCATATGCTCATGACAACTTCTCTTAGAATTTTGGAATTCCATCTGTAGTCCCTGAGTATCAAGCTCAAAGCAGGAAGAGATGGTCCTTCATTGATTCATTGATTCATTGATTCATTCTGTGAACTAATATGTATTGAGCATCTCCTGTGTGTCAGGTGCTGTTGTAGAAACCTAGAATATGTGCTGAACAAGGTAGGCCAAATCCTTCCCTTGGGAACTTATGAAGGGGATAGATAATATACAGTGGGACTGAGGGATATAATGCAAGTAAAGCACTTGCCACAAGGTCTGGTACATAGTAAATGCTCAATAAACATTATTATTACTTATTATGAGTTCTGTTGTTATCAGATACTGTTAAGGGCAGTTGGACTGTCTCTTTGGACATTCGCAATTTGAGGTCAGTCTTCCTGGAGCTGTTGCATTTTTAGATAAGATCACTGATTTCATCAATCTCAGGCACTATCTTTGTGTCTGACATCAAGAAAGAATCTGCTTTGGAGGAAGCCTGGCTTGCTCGTGTGCCCTGAGTCTAAGTTGAAGGATAAGGTGCCAGTGATCACTTCTCATTGCCCTGCAGCCACAGTCCATTTTCGAGAATGCATCATTAAAACTTTTGCCTTTGCTTTTCCCCTCTACCCAACTAGTCAAGTCATTAGTATGATATGTCAAAAAAAGATGCAGCATATCAATCATTTCTTGGAGGGTTTCAATATCAGTTTTTGTGAGTAATGAAAATGATTACCAGTTTGAGAGTGAACTTACTATTGGTCTTCTGATATGACAGTTATCTCACATGGTAGCAAGGGTTAAATGAATGAGCCTGCAAGGAAAACAGATACCAGTATAACTATCAATGGAGGGTAACAGTTTACTCATAAAGCTGTATCTTATTAAATATTTCTCACCCTAGTGAATACCTAAGGATCTAGCTGGACGAATATCAATTAAGGCTTCCTAGAATACAGGCTAGAACCCATAGCCTATTCTCTTATTCATGAAAATTAATTTAAGGGTAAGACACCCTGTAGGATTTATCAGATACCTCAACTTTCACCTCAACTTGTTCAATAAACAAGACCTTCAAATTTAAAAACAAGGGTGGGGCCATTGTAAGATTGTCATTTTTTATATAGTCAAGGAGAAATATCTTAAAAAATTCTTATCAATCATGATAATTTAATAAAAGAAAGGGTATTTGTATTTTACATATGAAAAAGGTAGAAAAGGCATGTTCTCAGAATAAAGAACAGTTTTACAAATGAATAAAATTCATTTTATAAGAAGCTTTTCTTTCTTTCCTTCTTTCTCTCTCTTTCCTCCCTCCCTCCCTCCCTCCCTCCCTTCCTTCCTTCCTTCCTTCCTTCCTTCCTTCCTTCCTTCCTTCCTTCCTTCCTCTCTTCTTTCCTTCCTTCTTTGTTTCCTTAAATTTTCTAAGCACTCCAGGACAAGCTGTCACAGATTGGTACGAGGTAACTTATTTTTCAGTGACGTCATTTGAACTTGTTGTGCCTTTCTGGCATGCTCCTTGAGGGCTGATCCCATAGCAAATCCTCTCATTCCCTCTGCCGGTGTCCACCTGCACTGTGCTCAGAGTTAAAGGCTCAATGAGATTGTAAAGGATTACAGTTCACTATAAAAATATTCTACTAATGAGAGCTGTGTGAAATTGGAAGGAATTGTTTTAGGGTCAGTAAATTGTGTATTATTAGAGGTCAGCAAGCAGAGGCTGAATGACTTGTCAGGGAGGGTATAAAGGGCATTTTTCTCAATCTGGATTTTCCAGAAAACAGATCCTGAGGCAAGAATGCTAAGGATTTACCTGGGACATGCCAAACCTCACGCAGAGAGACTGAGGAAAAGGGCCAGTGAGGCAAGGAAGATTGTGAAACAATGAGAAATTAGACTATGAAGAGACACAGTAGAGCACTTAGTGAGGTGTTGTGTGTGTGTGTGTGTGTGTGTGTGTGTGTGTGTGTGTGTGTGTTTCGCATAAGAAAATTTTGGGGATAGGCTTTAAAGAGAAACTGTGCTGAGATTAGTTTGTGGGAGCAGAAAGTAGAGGAACTATTGGCCAAAGTTTGCCCTGTGAGTTAACTGCCTTGCACTTCTGAGTTAATTATGTGTCAGGTCCTACACCCTGGGTATGGTGTTTTGTCTAATTTGGAAGTGGTGGGAAGAGCCCGAAACTCCAGGCATGAGGTAGGTCAGCCGTGTTGCTCTGAAGCGGCCAAAAGTGGGGAGGAGAAGGGACTCCTAGAGCAAGTGGTTTATTGGTGGTAAGTAGAGGAGTCCATGGGCACAGGCAATGATGCCGAGGAAGGCAGCACTGAGGGCTTGCGAGACAGGTGGCTCTGAGGGAACCTGGGGAAGTGTATAAAGTTTGTACCTAATGTTGTATTCATGCATAGGAAGTCAAACGAGACCATGTTTTCCAATGTCTGCTGTGGTATTCGAGATAATTTTAAGTGCATTGTGAATGAATAAATTTTAAGTGTTATGTGTTTGTTTTAATATTAGGGTCAAATAACTAGTACTTTAACACAATAATATTATATGTTATAATGCATATATATTCAAAACAACATTACGTTTCCCTTGCACAAAAACTTTAAAAACAAAAATTAGAGTCAACTGAAAGAAAACTATTAAGCAAATCAGATTACATGCAGATGTGACAAATGTTACTCTGTAACGATTGAAGTTTAGAAATCTCAGACTACATGATTCTGCCAACGCCAGCGTCCACGATTTGATGAATGACTTCACAACTTTGTCCTAGTGGCAATAATAGCACAAAGATGTTGAAAACATGGGGCCCCTGTTCTCCAGGCTGTGAATTGCTTTGGCTGGGATGTAATTTTAGAACCCTACACTTTTTCTCAATCAAGCTCTGCTGGCCTCCAAGTTTGGTTTTATAGCGTCCCATTTTTTTTTCATTAAATATTTATTTTCTTCAGTCCCTTAAAGTGGGAAAAAAAAGTAAACTTAATAGTCATTTGTAGGAGTACTTATCCCCTCTCTCCACAGTGAAGCATTACCGCTAACCCAGACGATTCATCTTCATCCTTCATTAGAGTGTGTTATTCACTGAAGTGCTTTATGGCCAAATAGAGCTGCTGGCCTTGCAGATTCTGTTTGGGGTGATACTGAATCAAATGTGTTCTTGATGTCCAGATAAATCATGCCTTAGGTTTTCTTCGTTGAATTTGTGTTAATTTCCAAAACTAGCTGTCAAAAGAGATGAAAACTTACTAAGAAAGCACGCTAGTTAAGTGGAACTCTAATTCTGAGATAGTTTCTCATGAAACATACCTTACCTTAAACACATACTTAAATAATTAAAATTTTTTATTCTTTCCAATGAAACTAAAAACTCAAATGCAGGAAAAGATGAGGGCATATTTTTGGTAACAGCACTTTTAAAACTTTTTATAGCAGAGTGAATGCAGACAGGCCAGCACTGTCAGGATAGGCCTGGCACAAATCAGTAAGAGCTGGATCTGGACTTTTTGCCAAGCCATACTCTTCCCTACAGACTACAGCTTGTGTTTCTACAGCTTGTGTTTCTTGATATAATTTTAAAAATAATTTCAGGGATCCTATCCCAATTTCTTTATAGTTGATTCTCTTTTATTCCTTAATACAATTTCGACAGAAAGTTATTATAATGACAATGCTGTAGGATATTAATAATAACAGTGACTACTTATTAAAGCACCCATATGCTGGGCACTGGCGCTGTATATCTTGTATGCATTGTTTCATTTAGTTCTGATCATGACCCCATGAAATGAGTATTAGTATTATTTACATTTTACAAAGAGGAAAATAAAGCTAATTAGCTTATCCAAGATGGCACAATTGGGCTTTGAATGTGGTTTGTCTGTTTGCAAAGCCTGTGCTTTTAACCATTATACTGCTCTTACAAAGGCTGCAGTCAGAAAAAAGCAAGAGCAGAATAGATCGGCTTGAGCTATATCATCCTGGTCATTGCCAAAAATAAGAGGTTAGAATAGTGAAAGATAAATAAATAAAATTATAGGAAATGGATATTGCCAATTTCCGGTGGCCTTCTGTTTGAAAGATGACCTGGATAAGGGTTCTGTGGACTGGTTAACCTTTCTCTTTCTCCTGATCTCACTCTTCTTGAATTGGAAGGACTATTTAAAGTATCATTAATAATCTACCCATCATTACCTTTTGTTTTAAATAGCCCAATATGTCACAATAGCTAAAATGTTAGGAAGATCTAGCTCTGAAGTAACTCTGGATCCCAGAATTAAAGATGGATCCCATTTTTCTTTACCTCCTTGATCAGGAATGTATGAGTAGCTTGAGCTATTAAGCTTTTATGAGAATGAATGGAGATCATTTCAATTTTGACAAAAGATGTAGGATCAGAGTCCTAGGAAAAGAAGGATGGAAGGAAGAGTAACTCTGAGAATGAATCCTAAGAAAAGACAGTAATATTAATAGATCCAAACTGGGATCGGTAGACCCTGATATTTCAACACCTTGGTTATAATAAGAGGGAAGGTAAATGGAAGTAATTACTGCTCAGGCTGGAACTGGAGAAATGTGGGTGTTTTGGGAAAAATGAATTGGAAAGATGAAAGGTAGGAATATATAATCATCACTCTGTTTCTATACCTTGGGTTTAGTTGGCTTACCTGAAGCTCTGATCACACTAGCAGCAGATGATTAGAGAAAGCAGACGAGAGCTGAGCTTAGCCTGGTGATAAAGTAGGTCACATTCTTCCAGGGAAGTGGTGGTCCCCCACTATGTTACGGCAGCTCTTACCTCTTCTTGAGAATCAAAGTCAGTTACCCCCACGGATATGGTCACTCATTTTTTCACCACCTGGTTTCTGAGATGAGGAAACTGAGGTAACTGGGCATCATCTATAGCTTAAAGTTTAATGTAAGCTTTCCTGTTCTAGAACACCAGGTCATATAGAATTACAAAACTTACAAGTTGGTCAACTTCTATCCTTTGGTTCCCAGACCCACGTATTATACTTATTAGGGGCATGGTATGATATAATGGTCACTGATTAAAGTGTATGCTGCTCTCTAAATGATACTGTACCTCCAAGCTGCATCTGAGCTGCATCTTCAAAAAGTCCACCTGGTCTCTCATGCTGATAGCTATTGGGTAGTGTGGCAAGTGAAACAACCAGTATGTGCCTGCTGCTACACGTCCTTTGTTTTAAGATGAGTCCCTTAGTCTGAAGGACTCTTTTGCAGCAAAATGTGTTGGTGGATTTAGCAATCTCCGAGCCTGACAATAGTGGTACTGGCTGAGGGCCTGCTGCCAAGATAGGCAAACTAATACCTGGAATATGCACCATTTCCAGTCAAGATGAATCACTGCCGTTTACAGGATGGAAAAGTTTCAGTGTAATCAACTTGCTAATGTCAACTAGTCAAGTCATTTGGTCTATTCGATGATTCTCTTTTTCAAGGTCGTTACTCTCCAGTGTGTGTTACCATGCATTGTAATGCAGGGATTATCACATTTTTGTCTCCATGCTTCTACGCCCATCTATGAGCTCCTCCCCACATCCTTTGTCCCTGATCCTCAAATCTCTTTCCTACCAGCTCACTGACCAACCAGTCAAGCCATTCACCACTGCCCACATGTATTCTTACCTTGGCCACTTTTATTTCAACAAAGTGGTTGAGGAGGCACATGCTCCAAACTCTGCCCACTGAGAGGACTCTGTCACTGCTGTCCTTCAGGTCACCCCTAACTGGGCTGCTATGCACCAGCCGTTGTCTTCAGCTGCATACTCAAGCTGAGCAGACCCTCTTGTGACCCAAGCTCAGCCTTTTCCCTTCTCCATCAGCTGGTCCTAAAGGCACCTTTCCCAGCTTCCCCCAACAGTTCTAGGTTGTGAGCTGACAAAGAGGCACCATTACAATAGTAGTGGATTTGTGGAAGGCTGGACCACCAGCTTATGCAGCTTAGTTGCTCCCTCTGGCCTTACTGGTGCTCAGGGTGCTGGCTAAATGTATTGTTATGATACACTGTTACTGTGTCTACCTATGACTTGGTGTATCTGACTGTACTCAGCTTATGATGAGCAGCTCTAGCTGCATGGTCTCCTGATCTCCCAAGGCCTAATACATTTCCCCTAGAGTTCAGCAACATGCCAAATGCTTTTGAAAGATATATGGTTCGATGCTGTAGATAGTACAGCCTTGCACAGATCCCCGGAAGATCTATATTGTGATTATTCAACCGGAGCTTGTCATAAGCTTCACAAAGCATTTTCTTCCCAGTACAGACGCTTCTGTACCATAAGATCTGCCATGAATTTTGGCCCAAGTAGCAGAACTCCATGCCATAGCCTAGACCTACCTGCAGAGCTGTTTATTTCTCTGGGTCCATCTTAAAGATATATGCCTCTGTGTCACTTGGAAAATGGTTCAGAATGGTATTTTCAAGTGGAATATACTGTCTTTGGAACATGCAGGGGTCTGCCAGTCGACTGAGTTTCTCGTCTGGCAGTGGAAGTTCTGAGGTATAACAATTTTTCCTCTACTGTTGGGACAATGTCCCTGTACTCTCGAGACTTTTGGATCTCTGAAAACTTCACAGATGTGGGTGGGCTCCTAAATCTTTAGAGAGTTTATCTTTTTTATCCCGGAGTGCATGCTTCTTATGATTGTGACTTCTTGTTCACATGGTCCAATAACTATGATCTTATCAATACGATACACTAATTATAGTTGTGTGGAAGGTTCAAATGAGTCAGGCCCCTTTGAACTATATTGCAGCAGGGGGTAGGATAGTTAACACAGCCCTTGGACACCCGCGTAAACGTATAGTGTTGTTCATTTTCATGAGAATACAGAGACCTTCTGATTTTCCTTCTTGATAAGAATGGAAATGCTGGCAGTGGCCAGATCAAAGGCAATATACAGTGTCACTGCGCTATACCGATCTGCTAAAGCAGAAATACCATGTCTGAGACTTTCATTTTCTGAATGTTCATTGGTTTACTGCCACTTGCTAGCATCCAAGGATACAACCTTGAGTCAGGCACCTCCCTTTGGCAGAGGAAAAGGCCTGAAGAGAGGCTCAGCTGTGAGTCATCCACAGCCAGTGCTCCAAGCAGCTGGAAGAATGAGTGTGTCAGTTCTGAAGGTGGGATCTGGGCTGCACATCACAGCATACACTACAAACAGGCTCTTTTAATGATTCTTACATATAGTGCGTGGCTTGCGTGCTCTCTTCAGGGAGGGCGCCCTCTATTCCTCAGTTGTGAATTTAAAATCTGTTTCCTTTGGGTCATTGGCAAATATCCAGTTTTGGTTTATAGTCCCCTTTCAGTTGAGCATATCTATTAGTTTGTGTCTCTCTGCTTTTGAACCATATTAAATTGTCATTTCAGAACAATTTTTTTTTTTTTTTGCTTCAAACTCTAGCCATCATTTTATTTACTAGAATTATCTTGAGGTTAAAAGTGAGTACAATTTGAAATAGACAAATTTTTAGAAGAGATATAGTGATTCCTACATTAACACAAACACACACATATACCACATTCACATACACAAAAACACACACCCCTAAATAAGAATGGTTTACATATCATCCCACAATATTTACATTCCATTGCTTTTACAAAGCATTCAAAGCACGATAAAACAAAATGAGAAAATCTAACAACTGCTGCAAGACCTATTTCTGGTTGTGGTCAGCTATTATGTGCAATGGTGAAGACTTAAATTCTATGGGTTAGATCTTGTGAAAAGGGCAACTCTGCTTAGCACAATGGTTACTGTCCTACACCTTGGACCCTGAATTCCTGGGCTATGGGTGCCTGCTGGGGCTTCATAGTTTCTTTTTCTTTTCCACTCAAAATAGAAGCAAGTAAGCAAAGAAAAAAAGACATTATTTCTGAATTAACTTTGAGTTATCTCTAATGTTAGTATAAAAATAGCCACTATTTATAAACTTCTTAAATTAGTATAAATAATTGTAACATAGCACATGTCTAATCGTGACATAATGACGTGCCGCAGTGAGGCTGCGCCGCAGCTGAATGCCACTGCCTTAGTGCGAACTTTCCAGATTTGTCTGTGCATCAGAATCACCTGGAGTTTTCATTTAGTCCTCTGTCTCCTGTTTCCCATGAAATTAAGATACAGACTAGCTTTATTACCCCCCAATTTCCCCATGTCCTTTTATAGTCAGCTTCTGCCCGCACGCCCTGATCTCCCCAGATCCTGGCAACCTCTGATTTCTTGTTTCTATGGTTTTGGGTCTTCCAGAAAGTCATATAAAATAAATCATAAATACATAGCCTCCTGAGCTTGGTTTCTTTCACTTAGAATGCATTTGAGTTTCACCTATGTCATTGCGTATGTCAGTAGCTCGTTCTTGCTTAGAGCAGTGTTGCATTGTATGGATGTACTACACTTTAGCTAGTGACGAGTTGAAGGACATTTGCATTGTTTCCAGTTTCGTGTGATTATTAGTAAAGGTGCTATAAATGTGTATATAAGACTTTGTGTGAACATAAATCTTTATTTACTTAAGTAAAAACCTAGGGATGGGATTGCTGGGTCACATGGTAAGTATAGAGTTAACTTTATAAAAAAACGCTCAACTGTTTCTCCAAAGTGGCTGTACTATTTTGCACTTCGCCGCTGGCCCCAGCAATGTGTGAGAGTTCTAGCTGTCCTTTGTGCTTGCTATCATTGGTAATACCCCTATTTTAATTTTTAAAATCCTAATAAGTATGTAGTGGCATCTCATTCTGGTTTTAATGTGCATTTTTCTTACAGCAAAATACATTTTAACACATATTTAGTTTGAGAAGCTGACTCTGAATTCTTCTTCTGCTCCTTTCTAGTTGAGTCACCTTCAATAGGTTGTTAAATTATTGTAAAATAACCTGGACCCAGGTAGACTCCACTAACCATTTGGTCACGTCCTTGTAAGTTTTCCAGGCCACTAGTTACACAGGTACATGTTGCCCAATAGACTCCCAAAGTTTCAAGCCTGAGAGAAGGTATTTGCAGCAATACGAGCGAGTTTATGTTTTACCTGAAGCGTTATATGTTCCCTGTTCTTGAATTGCTGGATAATGAAAGATGCATTAATGGTACCAATTACAAAGTGTGAATTTGATTTATAGCCCTTCGTTACTTTCTCTGGCAGTCACCATGCAATAGGAAAATCCACACACAGCAATCTAAAGATAATTTAGGCTGAAATGGTTCTTTGCAGTTTAGGCATTTAATTAGGGGTTTTAAAGCTTAATTAAAAAGTTAAATCATTTGTCTTTATTTCTGAAACAATGCTATTGTAGATGGTTCAATTATGTAAAATAAAACATAATAAGATATGTATTTCCTTGTCTGAAGTTATAGCATTGTTCACACATAGCAGCACAGCCCCATAAAATGTACTCGAGAAGACAGAACAAAATTGAAATATAGAGCCATTAAGTAGGTATTGAAAGTAACTTCTGGTCTGTGAAGTTGTTTTTCTCTTCTTTGTTTCATGGTCCTTGCAACATATGAATTTTTCCTCCAAAAATGTAAGTGATGAGAAAAAACATTTTAAGTATATTACTTACAATTCCCCCCAAAATTTGTGTGCATGTGCACGCACACAAACTGGAATGAAGTTTCTCACCAATCTTCAGTTATTTAGCCCTGGGAGTGGGGGGGCTGTGTTGCTTGTTTCTGAGTAATCAGAAACATTCTCCAGGTGCATAAATGCGCTTTTTAATTTGGAAGGATCTACACCTAGGCCTCCCACTAACCTAAGCCCTGGACCGCTCTATCTCTGATTCTTGGCTCACCTTCCTTTTCCATGTGCTGGGGATTCTGTTATTTTGCTCTTCTCTCTTCTCAGAGCTGTCTTGATTTTGTGGAGTGTCTTTTGCCTCAAGATAGGCTGGGAATTAGGTGAGAAATGCACATGAGATTAACTATCTGGGTTGTAGAAATCTTGCTATTATATGAAATTGGGACATACTGGAAGATCTGAGGCATCTGAATGTTTCTTGAATTTGCTGAGTCATAGGATAAGCAATGATTATATCACATTATATATAGATAAGACCAAGACAGCAGCTACCAGCTGATGGTCTATACTGGAAAAGGGCTGGATACATCCAGCGGTGAGGGTAGTGTTCTGACATGACTTAGGTTATACATGTGTGGTCAGCACCCTGCTCCCAGGCTACCTAATGAAAATGCTGTGTAAACATTTCTTATTGGACAATGTTGCCACTAGGATTTCAGAAATGATATGGAAAATATCCATGAACTCTGGACAGTAGATTTTGATGCAAATAAACAGAGATACCAGAACTTGATGAGAGGAGCTCCACCTTATGTCATTGTGTAGAAGAGGCCGATTCCTACAATGGTGTGAATGCCTTCAGGTAAATAAAAGTGAATACAATCTTAAGATCGTGTCCACTGGCTTATAATAGAGATCATCTGAGCCTGGGTGTCTCCTACTATAGGAGGGGAGCTCTTGGGGGAGGGCGAGCAGTAAGACATTGTTTCTTTATCTTCCCTCGTCTAAAGAAATCTGCAAATAGGCCCTTTGTGTTTGTCAAGAGTCCTGTGTAGTCTTCCCTCAGGACGGAGCCTCTCATTCCCCCAGGCTTTGGGAGTGTTAGAAGCTTAGGTCTCTCACCTGACTCCTTTCTGGGACTTGCTCCCTGTTGAATAGAGTCTTCTCACTCAGGGTCACGGCCCTGCTCTGCGTCCAAAGGCTGGTCGATGCAGCGGTATAAAGTCCGGTTCTACGTTCAGGAGAAGCGCAAAGAATCATCCTGACTCCAGCGTAACCCGTAGGATTTGGTAAGGTTATAAAATCTGAGGTTTAATATACATATTTGTTAATGAATGGGAGCTTAAATAGAAATACCAAACCTACTAGCTATGATAAGGTTTTGAGTTAATGGCCATCTTTTGAACATGAAGAGCTATTTCAGAATAATACATAACTTTTTTGAGTACTTAAAATTGCTTTGCATGTGTCAAGTCATTTAATCTCATAATAGCCCCATAAGATAGGTACTCGTATTTAAGAATGAGGTGGTTTCAGCTCATTGTGTTCAACTTCTTATTTTCAGTGGTATCTTCTAGTTACTATTAATTAAAAAATAAATAAAAAAAACTGTTCGAACGTGAGAGTTGCTTTTTCTAACAATAGGATAAATATTGAACTTTATTGTTGGTTTTGTAATCATTCATAATTATAAAGTTAGAAAGTGATAGAATCACAATAAAATAATATCTGGGTTGTTTTAGGAAAAAATCCCCACAACCTGATTATTCTCTTGCCAGAGTCTAAAATGGATGCTGCTTCTCCAGGGCTGGTGTAGCCAAATATCCTTGGTTCAGTCTCACTCACTCCGGTGCTATTACGCTAGGCACATTTGTAGGTATTCTCTCTTTTGGGCAGACACTCTTATTAAAATTATTTTTGAGATATTTCTTATAATTAAACAAATATTAAGTTGACTTCATAAGATTGTTGTGGTGGATATTTGCTGAACAAGTGCTTTTTTCCTTGCTTTTATTATTTTGCTCCTGTCTGCCCGTTCTTCGCTTCCTCCTTGCTTTCTGTTTTCACCCCCTTCCCTCCTGGCTTGCAGTGGTTTGGACTTCCCCTTGGTCTCCTTTAGCTTATCTTTTCTGATTTTTCATGCTTTTCTGCCTATTTCCTTTTTCACCTGCTTTGATCTTTCATTTATGCATGAATTCTATATTTTAATTAACAGTAAGTATCACTGTTATGCAAGTCAACTTGGAAAACAACTTCAGAATTGTTACTGATTTACTTCCTTTGTACTAAGAGTCAAAACTTTGGGATTAGCTCTCTATTCAAATACTGTGTTCAGATTTTCATTGGATCTTTAGAGCAAGTGCTTTATCAAGAGATCAAATTGGAGAGAAAGATCTGTTATCAATATGCCCAAAGACTGAGAACATTAGTTTGCAAGCAAAATTTACTCAATGGTCATCAAAGCACAAGTTTCTTTACTACTCTGAGCTCTTCGAGGACACAGTCTGTGTCTTACTCACTTTGCGTATTTGTATCTCCAGCGCTCTGCACTCTGCCAGGTACAGGTAGGATCTTAGGATCTTAATACATATTGGCCAAGTGAAATTAGTCAGGATCCATTGGAAGTATTTAAACAAGTGGGTGACATGGTCAGATATATACTTGCAAAGTTAATCTGGTGGTTGTATTTAGGTTGGAATGTGGTGGGAAGAGACAGAAATTGAGATTGGAGGAGACAGAGAGAGAGAGAGAGAGAGAGAGAGAGAGAGCATGAGCATAAATTATGCTCTTAGACAAGTTTGACTCTGAATGGATAAAGAAATATAATGCTGCTGAGATTGTTGTGTGGTTGGTGATAACAGAACTTTATAAACTAGAAGAGACATGCATGTGTTTAAACCAGAGGGTAAACTGCGTAATCACACGTAAAGGTGAGACTGAAGATAGACAAAGAATGGGAAAAAAGGATCAAGCAAGTTCCTAGAGGAGGCAGGATGGAGTCAAGGACACAGGTGGGGAGTTAACCTTGAAAATGAATAAGCATATGTCTTCCATGAAAAAAAAGAAAGGTTAAGTTAGGCTAGGAAAATGTTGAGGTATGTGTGTATGTCTAGAGGCTGAGCGTGCGTTGTTGAAAGTTAAGACAATTAGTGTCAAATGGCCTAGATCAGTGGTTTTTACCACTGGCTGCACATTAGAATTACTTGAAGAGTTAAAAAAAATATATATACTGACATGTAGATTCTACGACAGGCTGATTAAATCACTGTTTCTAAGGATGGGGTCCAGAACCCAGTATTTTAAATACTCCCAATGGGAGTGTAATGTCCAGCCATAGTTGAAAGCTGCCGTCCTCTATCTTCTTAGTAACAGGGCAACAATGTTTCCTGCTGTGAGCAAGGAAAGTGGTGTGAGAATAAGACAAAGTTTAGAAGGGGAATAATTTAAGTGCCTGGGAAGGCTCAATAGAGAGTCAATAAACATGCTAAAAATATTCTCAGGAGCCTGAGAAGATCAAACGATATGAAGTAGTTTGAAGCACAGCGAGTTCAACCAGTGTGACATTGCGATGCTCTGAACAGATGCTCGGCAGCGACGGAGGAGGGAAAATGAACATTAGGGTCATTCAGGTGAGAGAATTGGCATTGGTGATAATTCCCAAATCATGCCGGACATCAGGATAACCCAAGAATCCTTAGAAAAATACAAATTCTAGGACCCTACCTCCAGGGAGCCTCCTTTTAATAGGTCAGTAAATGTGGATTGGAACTGACAATCAATATTTTTAGGCAGGACCCCTGGTAAGTGTGGCAGCCAGTGCCGGCTAGAGTTTGGGAACAACTGAAATAGATGGTAGACAGAAAGTCAAGGAAGAAGGGGAAATTCTGTGATCATAGCGCCCACGTGGCTGAGATATTAGACCCTGAGCGTTCGCTGGGTAGGGAGGCAAATAGGCAGAGGGGGGCACAGAAGAAAAAGAAGTTGGGCAGCTACAATGAGACAGTACAGTGGCCTGAATGTGCACGGCCAAATTCACATGTTGAACTCTAAACTCCAATGTGTTGGTGTTGGAACAGGGAGCCTTTGGGAGGCAGTTAGGTCATGAGGCTGGAGCCCGCCCTCATGGATGGGATTAGTGCCTTTGTGAACGGCCGGAGGCCTCTCTCATTATCTCTTTATCGCAAGACAGCACAAAGAGAAGTCAGCAGTCTGCAACCTGGAAGACGGTTCCCACCATCCCCTGACAATACTGGCACCCTGATCTTGAATTTCTGTTTTTCATAAGCCTCTCAGTCTATACCAGTTCATTATAGCAACCCAAACTAAAGCAAACTCAGAACAGAATTGCTG
This sequence comes from Mormoops blainvillei, assembly GCA_004026545.1. Taxonomy (NCBI): domain Eukaryota; kingdom Metazoa; phylum Chordata; class Mammalia; order Chiroptera; family Mormoopidae; genus Mormoops; species Mormoops blainvillei. The sequence continues at coordinate 166,397 of PVJD01003162.1, forward strand.
GCAGAAGGAGAAGAAGGATTTAGAGACAATGAGATATTCTGCCAAAAATAGTATGTTGATACTGTGGTCAGAAAGAGAAAATTCAATGTCTAATCTTGGATTTTATATCTTCTCATTTCAAACCTTCCCCTTCCTGACTGAGACAGAAAAAGAAACCTAAGAACACAGAGGAGGGCACTCTTAGTTTCCTGGTGCATTGTAACAAATACCACAGACCGAGTGGATCACAGAACAGAAATTCATTTCCTCACAGTTTCGGAGGCTCGAAAGAAGTCTGAGATCAAGGGGTTGTCAGTGTTTTTTTTCTTCTGAGGCCTCTCTGTTTGGCTTATACATGGTTGTCTTCTCTCTCTCTGTTTTTGTGTGATCTCCACTCTGTATGCATTGTTGTGTCCTAATTTCGTCTAACGAGGACGCTGGTCATATAGGATTAGGACCCACCCATATGACCTCATTTTCTTCAATTGCCTTTTCAAAAGCCACCTCTTCAAATACAATCCCATTTTCAGGTACCAGGGGTTAGGACTTCAACATGTGAATTAGGGAGCTACATACACATCCAGTCTGTAATATCAGGTGGACGGGCGGGGCACAATTCAGCCTATAACAGCTATCGAACTTAGGTATATGGTGTGAAAACTCTCTTCGGAAAGAAAAGAAAAACAGAAGTTTGATTTTTTCCTTGGCTTTTCAGAAATCAAGACAAATCTTCCAACAGTCTCACAATTCAAGCCTAGCTTAGAGATGGTATGAGCATGTGCTAAACCAGCCTTCCCAAGCAGTTTTGCCATCATTGCTAGCTCTTGACCTAAGGTACCAGGTCCTCCTCTAGCAGACACTGCTGTCTCCTAACTGCATTAAGGATGACGAGCTTGGCTTGAAAACACAAACCCATTTCCTTTTTGAACCTGAATGGGGAAATAATTGTTGGTCATCAGTATCATAGTGTCTAGAATCCAAATGAGAAATTTTATAGAGAAATTATAACATGTGATTTATAGATTAGATATTCATATTGAAACTGCCTAATAATCAGTTAAGAAAGAAAATGATTTTAGGGGCCTAAGCTATCAGTAATATTTTATTAGTATCTTGGTTTCAATGTGAACCTCTTGCTTGTACCTTGAATATTGAGGGAGAATATTCTAATTATCATCTTTCAGGGTTTATCCTAAAAACCTTTTGGAACCACAGCTATATACCAATTTGATGTAGACCCAAAGATGCCTTGGTTTTAGCTTTTTTGTTTTTTAATTGAATTTATTGAATGACATTGGTTAATAAATTATATATGTTTCAGGTATAGAATTGTAAACTATATCATCCATATAGTGTATTGTGTGCTCACCACCCCAAGTCAAGTCCCCTTTTGTCACCATTATCCCCCCATATCCTCTACTCCCCTTCCACCCCATTGCCATGGTTTTATCTTAACAACTAATTTTTTTTTTTTTTTTTTAGTTTATTTTATAGTTAACACTGTTACAATACAGATGTCCCCATTCCACTTTAACCATTTTAAATGTGCACTTCAGGGGCATTAAGTCCCTTCACATTGTTGTGGCAGTTGGTTAACAAAGCTTTCGTACTCTTACCTGACAGAGGCCTGGCCCTGAGGCAGCCTGCCCAGGCCAGCCATGATGTGCTGGTTCTAGACTTCGCTGAGGAAAGATTTCACAACAGGAGTCCAGGTGACTATGAGGGTCTGTTCGTTAAAGCTGGGGACAGTGAAACAGGACGGGCTTAGCACAGAAGAAGCAACAGGAGAGCCTGGACCGGGCTGCCTGAGCTCACTGGGAAGTCAGAGAAAAGGGGGCTTTGGGGGCGAGCCCTGGGGATCAGCCCAGGACAAGCTGCCAGCTGCCCATTGCCTTAGACTTTAGGGGACATGTGCCTGTAAAGAAAGAGGTGGGGGAAGAAGAAGGGAAAGGGAATGGCTCTTGCTCAAGCTGGGTCCTTTGTCTTGTGTTTTTCTCTCCTCCTTGTGGGCCAGGAACCTTAGGGGAGTTCTCAGGGGAGGGTTTCAGTAGAATATTCATCAGTTCTCCAGGTGTGGCCTTTCAGGAGTATGGTCTCCTCTGATTGGTCAGCACCAGGGTGGGGGGGGCTCATTAGCATTTGCAACTGGTCCTGGCACTGCCACCTGGTTTTGCTGCTTTTCTGGGCCTGGAGCTGAAACACAGCTGAGGCCTAGATGTTACGTCCAGGGAGAGGACCATCTGCATCTGACTGTAAATTGCTCAGCCAGTTTGTTCAGACCATTGTGTTCAGCCCTCTGTCTCAGTTTCCCTATTTCACTTACCAAGGAATTTTCCTAGCTTCTTACTATCCCGTCTCAGTACCTCCACTTGGCAACATATCTAGCTGACACATCAAGTACTGGTGAGGAAGTGAATTCCTGGTATCTGTTACACATTTTGTATAATGCTTTGACTTTATCTCCTAAAGCTGAATATTCACACACCTCAGACTCAACAGAGAACACATACTCCTCAGTAGACATTGCAAGGATGGTCATGGCTGTACCCTTCATAATAGTGAGCCCCTGGAAACATTCATGACTGTTCACCAACAGGAGAATGATCTTTTGTTGATTTTAAAATAAATCTATTGAGATATAATCTATGTACAATAAAATTCACTAATTTTTATTATACAATTCAATGATTTTTAGTAATTTTATGGAGTTGCACAGCCATCACCGCAATGCAATTCAGGACATTTCTGTCACTGATTGTGATCCCTCCTGCCCTTTTACAGTTGAACCCATTCCCACTCCCATTCCGAGTCAGCCGCTAATCTGCTTTCTGTCTCTATAGGTAAATGCCTAAAGGTATAAATACAAGTACATACCTAAAGGTTTTGGTATTGTTTCTTTCTAGGCCTTGTAGTTGTATACTGTTACGACTGAAGGCTAAATTCTTCTGGCATTGGTTTATGTCCTGCAAAGCCTGTCCCTTAAGCTCAGCACATGTCTTCTATATCAAGCGAGGCACTATAGAGGACACACGTAGGGCAACATTTTCTCCTATTTTGAGCCTAGGTTCCTATTTTGAGTCTAAACTGTGTTTTCCACTGGGATTCAGACAAATCTGCTAAGGGCAGGACTGCCAGGTATCTTCTGCAAGAAATGAGACCTCCTCCTAAAAAAAAAAAAAGGAAATTCTGCGACCATCATAATTTCTGCACCTCACAGTTATGTGCTGCCTCAGTTTCCCCATGCACTTATCTAAAACTGGATTACCTTGATTATTTGAATAACATAAGAGGGATGTTAAAACATAAAATTATGAACATTCTGCATTTCATCCAATCGCCTTGCCCTCTTATTGAGTTATTTTGTTAAAAATTCTACTTCTTGGACATATGTCAGTAAAATAAAAACTAACATGATGATTTTTATCTTCAAATCTCCTAAATCAAGTACTAGGTTAATTCTAGTTGTAATGGTTTTAAAGTTAATTTAGTCATCAGTTCAATCTAAAATCATTGGGAAAAAGTCTAAAGTCAACTTTATTTTGATATAGTCCTCCTTTTGCTAAAGGTTAAGTCATGCATTTATTTACCCTACTAGCTTGCTAGTGGTTTTATAGATAATTAGTATTACTTTAGAGATCCTTGATGCAGTTAAGACTGTCAGATGATATAAAGAAAGTATGGCAAGTCTACTTGTTAAAATGAATTATTACTTCTTATTTCTAAGGACTGACAGACAACCTTTTATTATTTCTGACATCTACAAGGTGACAAATGAGTAGTCTAAAACATTGATTTTATTACTTTGGGAATGGAAGTCTATTATTTTTATTCCAGTAATTTCACCAAATGGCCATCCCATTAAAACATTTTTTTTCTAAGCGAGTCATTTCTGTCTATCTTTTTATGTTCTTCACTGAAACCGAAAGATGGAGTTTATTGCAAGTAGATATGAAAAAAGGCACAGGTAATTCTGTGGGTTGAGAGGACATGAGCTTTTCCTTACCGTATAATTGAAACATGAACTAGTAAACATAAATCATGCATTTAATTGTATGCTGTCAAAACGAGACTGAAAATGTTATTTAAAATATTCCTTTATTTATGCTCAAAGCACTTCTAAGGGACTGAGGCCATACACAGTTTATAATCTTTTCTCTTTCGTTTTCTACTCTCCACATTGGTTAATGATATGCACATAGCCTTTCCGTATTATTTATGAGAATGCTTCTGATTATATCATCCACTTTGGCATTCAAAACTCAGAAAGCCAAGGTAAGTATGATACTTATAGGTTAAAAAAGAAAACAAATAAAAACACAACAGCAAACTTCATGTGAAGATAAATGCCGAGATTAGGGTAAGGCAACTACAAGGAAAGGAATGCCAAAGATTGCCGGCAAAGGACCAGAGAGGGGCGTGGGACAGATTCTCCTGTGACAGACCGGTGAGCCAGGGCAAGTGGGACAGGGAAACTGAGACAGAGAGCTGAACACTAGAGCTGAGCAATGTATAGTCAGATACATAAGGTCACCTCCCTAGAGACCTGGGACTCGGTTATATATCAGCTCCAGGCCCAGAAAAGCGGTAAAACCAGATAGGCCATGCCAGGACTGGCTACAATGACTAAATGACACCCTGCCAATCAGCAGAGACGATGACCCTGAAAGAGCAGAACTGGAAAACTGATGACTATTTTACTGAAACCCTCCCCTGAGACTTCCCCTAAGTTTTCCCATAAAATTCAAGACAAACGTCCCCTTGCAAGCCCTCTCCCTCAGGGGAGCAGCCCGCACCATTTCCTTTCCCCTTTTCTTCTCTCAATTCTTTCCCTACAGGCATGCTTCTCCTAAACTCTGAGGCAACGGGCAACTGGCTGATCCCCTGAACCTGTCCCCAGGGCCCCTTTTCTCTGACTTCCCAGTGAGCTAAGGCAGTGCAGCCTAGTTCTCCAGTTGTCCTTCCTCGTTTGACTGTGCCCAACTTTAATAAAAGGATCCTCATACTGACCTGGATCCATGTTGTAAAATCTCCCCTACATGAAGTCAAACACCCACACATTGTAGCTGGCCCCAGGCAGACCCACTCAGGGCCAGGTCTCCCGTCTGGTAAGATTCCCTCAGAGCGTTCAGAGGAAACCAACCCTGCTGACATCTTAATCTTGAACTTCTAGCCTCCCAAACTAGGAGACAGTAAATTTCTGTTAAGCCATCCAGTTGTGGTACTTTTCTGTGGCAGCCTTAGCACATTAAGACACAGGCTTATTTACTAATCTCTCTGTGCTCAAATTTCCTCACGCCTGAAGTGACAATAATATTTACCTTCTAGGTTTCTTTTTCTTTTTTTTAATCTTTCTTTTAAAATCCTCACATGAGGAATGGGGGGAGGGAAAGAGAGAGAGAGAGGGAGAGAGCGAAACATCAATGTGAAACAGAAACATCGATCGACTGCCTCCTGTAGGTGCCCCAGCTGGGGATCAAACGTGCAACTTTCTGGTGTATGGAATGACACTCTCTACCCAACTGAGCAACCCGGCCAGGGCTACCTTATAGATTTTTTGTGAAGACTAAATGAGTTAATGAAAATGAAGTGCTTAGAATTGTGCTTGCATCATAGAGGCATAGGGTTGACATTATTGGTTGGTTGAATCAACAACAGTTTCTGTTTCCTTCTCATTTGCTAAGTACCGAATAGTAACTTATTTTTAAGATGAGCTATTCTACTTATGTGAAGATCAATAATTCCCTATTGATATAAGAAAATAGAAAATAGATTTTTTTTTTTTTTTTGCTTAGCGGGGTGGAAGGCTTAGGTATAAGAAAGAAGATAGAGCAAATTAAAGTGGCTGGTTTGGGGACTTAGAAGAGGGTAAAGGAAGGATAAATGGCAATGGAAGGAGACTTAATATACTAGAAGATTTAACTAAGTGTATTATAGAATTGTACACTTGAAGCTTATATAATTTTATTAACTACT